>JALJCO010014533.1:0-67852 GCA_023101725.1 Atherinomorus stipes
CATGATTTTTAAATAATTAATGATATTGTTTCTACCTTGCTGCCAGTTGTAAATCCTTATATTTTACTAAGTGTTTTACCACCTCAGTATAAATTTTTGCCATGATTGATTTGACAAAACTCTTTCTGTTTATCTCTGGAGGAAGCACTAAGAGATATTTTTTTCATTCATTTTTTGTGTTTATCAATAGTATTATATATGTTTGCTTTGTCTCCTGGTATTTTTAATTAGATTTTGAAACTTTATTTTGGCGCTTTTGGTCCTTCCAACAGAGGCTATGTTGGGCCAGCATGGTGATGCTATTCATACTTGTGGTTTAAGATTAGTGGTTCTATGCTGCAGTGTGAGAGAGGAGATAGGCAGGTCTGTGAAACTGAGGGTAGATTTGCGGAGTACTCGACACCCAGAAGATGGTCGGAAGGCAGGATATGCAGTTGTAAAAAGGGGGGATGGTATGTGTCAGGTTGTGAAGACAGGAAGAGCCTTCTGCTCAGAGGGCTGAAGTGGATGTGATGATGGTAAGTATGAAAGTTGGTGAAGGACAGATGGTAGGTATTTATACTGATTCAGAATGGTGCTAAATCTCAGATTACAGGTTGTGTAATAAAACTAACTGCACTGGTAGCTTCTTTGTCTTCACA
Organism: Atherinomorus stipes; assembly: GCA_023101725.1. Taxonomy (NCBI): domain Eukaryota; kingdom Metazoa; phylum Chordata; class Actinopteri; order Atheriniformes; family Atherinidae; genus Atherinomorus; species Atherinomorus stipes. The sequence continues at coordinate 642 of JALJCO010014533.1, forward strand.
GATTCAACAGCATCATCACTGTATCAAGGAGTCCAATTCAGGAAAGGGTGTAAGACCCTCTGATTGGGTGTGTCTCAAGGTGATTAAACGGAAGTGGACTGGGCCGAGTTGGACGGGCCCTTTCAAGGTGAAAACTGCAACATCACATGCAGTCCAGCTGGAAGACACAGGGTCTTTCCCTTGACTCTTCTGCTAAGGAGGATGAGGCCATGGTGGTATAACAGGTTATTTAGGCCATTTTTTGAGTTCACGTAGGAAACCTACGTGAAAAGGGGGAGTTGTAGAATATTATCCTCCATGTTTTCATGCAAAATGACTTATACATTAGATGAAGATTTTGTATGGGCCTGAAAGGTTAAGTAGAGTTCACACTCAGGGTAGAACCAGGACACCCCTCTCCTGTGTTTTTGTGGCAGCTGTAAAAACACACCAGAGGTGGTTCACTGGGCTATTTAGCATTTATTACCTAGTGTAGCGAATCATTTAGGCAGTTTATGACCTGTAGACCCTGAGAACATCTTGCAGGAGGAAAGGTCTGTTTTACTTGGCTCATCATGTGAAACCGGACACAGGAGACAAGCGCAAAGTATTAGGGGTTTTGTTGTTTGCTGTTCTCCCCCTTTCTTCTTCTGTATTTTTCCACTTTTAAGCTCTCAGGAACCAAGGAGCTAGAAGGTGCAGGGGGAGGAGTCTCTGACTCTACAAAGATTGAACCGACATCAAACTGTATAAAAGGGTTCAAGGGACTGTTAGAAGGTGTCAGATTTTCCAAACTGGCTCCAGCACTCTGTTGGTGACGGGGCAGGAATTCTGAACCCCAGAGCTCTGTAATGCATTGCTTCTGATTCTGTAATAAATTGTTAACTTTTATTCCGCATTGTTTGGTTTTCATTCCTGATGCAAAAGGTCCCGCTGGAAAATGGGTAAAGAAGGTTACAGGAGGTTTAATGTTTAGAAGGTATTTTAAACACCCATTTTTCCTACAACTCACACACAGTCAGTCAGTAAGTCGGTTCGTCGGTCCGTGAGAGCATTTTCTGGTAAAACCTCTATTTCGGACCATCATTTTGGTCCAGGGATATTTGGCAGAGGAATGGTTCCAGTTAGGCTTTCAGATGACTTGTTGTGGCCGAATTTCAGCCGAGTCAGGTGAGCCAGGGCGGACCGATGTACAGAATCCCCATATTTTCCCCACCTCCCAAGGGGTGGGAGTATGTGAATAGAGGTGGGCGTTATTTACCATTGTTTTAACAAGTGAGACAGAGTAAATAGCTAGTAAGGGCCCTGCATGCATAAAGGATTTTTCATCATTACAATAGACACAAAAATACAACCTTGATTCACACACACATACAGTAAGCAGCTAGAACCTCGAGCAGCACACACATTCAAGCATCCATCATGACTTGTTTTTAATAAATAAGGGCTACCAATCCATGGATTAGGCCTACAGTGTGACTTTTTGGATACCCAATTCAGTCAGCTGACAGTTTGATCGTGTTTTTTAACATTCCTTCCAAAAATTTCTCCGCGCTACGCGCGTGACAGACACTTCCCCTCCTGTTCCTTGTAGTCACGTGCGCGCGTCGGGGGCGTGCACGCGCGTCAGTGAACGTGCACGAGCCCGTGATACGCGTGCACAAGTTCCTGGGCGCGTGGACGTGCAGGAGATAGAGGAAAACCTTTGCGGCATCCTGCAGGGTCTGTGCACATGTGCACGCTTCTGCTGCAGTGTGCACGCGCTCACTTAGCCTGTGCACGCTCCCTGGGCATGCGCACGTCTCCATGCGCATGCACGAGCCTCAGAAACGCGTGCACGTGCAGCTATTAGCGTGCAAAGCATGCATGCATTTTTCACTCTTTCACTTGCCTGTGGTCACACGCATGCGCATCTTGGGGGCGTGCACGTGCGTCAGTGAACGTGCACGACCCCTTGGTACGCGTGCACGAGTTCCTGGGCGCGTGCACGTGCAGGAAATAGAGGAAAACCTTTGCGACATCCTGCAGGGTCCGTGCACACATGCACACTCCTGCTGCAGCGTGCACGCGCTCACTTAGCCTGTGCACACTCCCTAGGCTCGCGCACGTCTCCATGCGCATGCACGAGCCTCAGAAACGCGTGCACGTGCAGCCATTAGCGTGCAAAGCATGCATGCATTTTTTCACTCTTTCAGTTGCCTTTGGTTGCATGTACGCGCATCCTGGGGGCGTGCACGCGCCTAATGGGACGTGCACGAGCCCGTGGTACGCGTGCACGAGTTTCTAGGTGCGTGCGCGTGCAGGAAATCAGTGTAAATCCCTCCATATTCCTTCAGGCCCTGTGGTTGCATGCACACTCCGGCTTAAGTGTGCACGAGCACAGGTTGTCTGTGCATGCTCCCGAGGCTCGTGCACGTGTCCTTGCGCGCGCACGAGCCTCAGAAGCACGTGCACGTGCATGACATGTCAAAATTTGTCCAAAATGCTGAGATATTGCAAAAAAACTGCTGGTTCTGGGTTCCTGATGGGGACAACAGGTACCTGTGTTAATTTCATACTGCTGGGACATTAAATGTCCATGTCCCTTACCAGGACACTTCCAACTCTTGTCCAAAATGTTGAGATATTGAAAAACACCAGATGGTTCTGGGGTCCTGAGCTGGAGAGGAGGTGACTGTGTTAATTATATCCATATTGGACATTCAATGTCCAGGATATGGACAAGGACATGTCCAACTTTTGTCCAAAATGTTGAGATATTGAAAAACACCAGATGGTTCTGGGGTCCTGAGCTGGAGAGGAGGTGACTGTGTTAATTTTATCCACATTGGACGTTCAATGTCCAAGATATAGACAAGGACATTTCCAACTTTTGTCAAAATGTTGAGATATTGCAAAGCACCAGATGGTTCTGGGCTCTAGAGGTGGAGAATAGGTACCTGTGTTAATTTGATTCTGCTGGGACATTAAATGTCCAAGATATGGACAAGGACATGTCCAACTTTTGTCAAAATGTTGAGATATTGCAAAGCACCAGATGGTTCTGGGCTCTAGAGGTGGAGAATAGGTACCTGTGTTAATTTGAGTCTGCTGGGACATTAAATGTCCAAGATATGGACAAGGACATGTCCAACATTTGTCTAAAATGTTGAGATATTGCAAAACACCAGATGGTTCTGGGGTCCTGAGATAGAGAGGAGGTGACTGTGTTAATTTTATCCACATTGGACATTCAATGACCAAGATATAGACAAGGACATTTCCAACTTTTGTCAAAATGTTGAGATATTGCAAAGCACCAGATGGTTCTGGGCTGTAGAGGTGGAGATGAGGGAACTGTGTTAATTTAAGCACTCTAGTACTTAATTTGACTGAGTTATGGCCTGTCATATATCCTCCCCAGAATCCCAATTCACCGGGTTCTGAAGTGGACACCCTTCCCTATAATGGCCATAACTCGGTCAAATTTAGAGTAATCCTTCTGGATTCAAAATATGTCATTGGGCATGGTGCAATGAGTGTACGGCATCAATTTCAGCTCATTTGGACTAAATATGACCAAGTTAGAACCAACTGAAAATCTTTCCCTTGGTGAAGTATCGGCGGGAAAGGAATAACTTTGTCAAATTTAGTCAGAGAAGGCTATAATTTGAGTATGTTGTTCAAACTTACTCAGGGACCTACCAATTTCAAATTCAGCCAATTTGGAGTTACTTTGACCAATCAATGGCCTTCCCAATATCCACTGTCAGTGATTTTTTTGGAAGGATTGAGATAGAAGGCTGAAACCACTCCCATTAGGTCAGGATGGACACAAGGAGCATGTGATATCAATTTCAGACCTCTAGGAGTTAACTGGACTGAGTTATGGCCTGTCATATATCCTCCCCAGAATCCCAATTCACCGGGTTCTGAAGTGGACACCCTTCCCTATAATGGCCATAACTCGGTCAAATTTAGATTAATCCTTCTGGATTCAAAATGTTATTGGGCATGGTGCAATGAGTGTACGGCATCAATTTCAGCTCATTTGGACTAAATATGACCAAGTTAGAACCAACTGAAAATCTTTCCCTTGGTGAAGTTTCGGCGGGAAAGGAATAACTTTGTCAAATTTAGTCAGAGAAGGCTATAATTTGAGTATGTTGTTCAAACTTACTCAGGGACCTACCAATTTCAAATTCAGCCAATTTGGAGTTACTTTGACCAATCAATGGCCTTCCCAATATCCCCTGTCAGTGATTTTTTTGGAAGGATTGAGATAGAAGGCTGAAACCACTCCCATTAGGTCAGGATGGACACAAGGAGCATGTGATATCAATTTCAGACCTCTAGGAGTTAACTGGACTGAGTTATGGCCTGTCATATATCCTCCCCAGAATCCCAATTCACCGGGTTCTGAAGTGGACACCCTTCCCTATAATGGCCATAACTCGGTCAAATTTAGATTAATCCTTCTGGATTCAAAATATGTTATTGGGCATGGCGCAATGAGTGTACGGCATCAATTTCAGCTCATTTGGACTTAATATGACCAAGTTAGGACCAACTGAAAATCTTTCCCTAGGTGAAGTTTTGGCGGGAAAGGAATAACTTTGTCAAATTATGTCAGAATATGCTGTAATTTTAGTATGTTCTTCAGACAGGCCCAGGGACTTACCAATTTCAAATTCAGCAACATTGGAGTCACTTTGACTGATCAATGGCCTGTACAACAGATATTCAGGGGTCATGACTGTCCAACTTGGTCCTATGGGTCTGATATTGGGTCATGACTGTCCAACTTGGTCCTATGGGTCTGATATTAACAGGGGGGACAAACATGTCATACCTGGCCATTTCCACATACTTTGAAGTTAATCTGAGCACCTTTGGTCCAAAATGTTGAGATATTGCCAGGAACCAGGTGGTCCTGGGTTCCTGAGGTGGAGAGGAGGTCACTGTGTTAATTTCAGCCTTCTAGGACAAAGTATGGCTGAGTTAGAGTCCTTGCACCCGGTCAACCATTACCCGACAGGGTGTCCAATTCCTGGGTACCCTTGTGTCCAATTGCCCTCTCACTTCCTGGAAGTCCGGGAGGACAAGTGGACACTATTTAATGCCCCTGGTCAACCAAAAACACCATTCCTGGACACTTTTCTGATGACTTCCCCTGAATTTCCTGGAGGTCAGGGAGGGGGTTAGGGAAACTTTGACTTTTTTTCATGACATGTCATGCCTCTGGTCATCCATTTTTGGGTCATTCTGGGCTATTTCCTGTGATGATTCCCACCCATTTCCTGGTGGTTCGGGGGTCATGACTGGACACTTTGGGGGGATGCCTGGACACTTTGTGGGGCTTTATTACAGGCCATTTGGGGTACATCCAGGGACATGTAAGAGGGGTCCAGAGACTAACTCTGTCCAACTTGGTCCTATGAGTCTGATATTAACAGGGGGGGGCAAACACATCCTACCTGTTCATTTCCACATACTTTGAAGTTGATAGGAGCACCTTTGGTCCAAAATGTTGAGATATTGCCAGGAACCAGGTGGTCCTGGGCTCCTGCGGCTGAGACGAGGTCACTGTGTTAATTTCAGCTTTCTAGGATAAAGTTTGGCTGAGTTATAACAGTTTAGAGTTCGTGCCCCTGGTCAACCGTTACCCGACAGGGTGTCCAATTCCTGGGTATTCTTGTGTCCAATTGCCCTCTCACTTCCTGGAGGTCCGGGAGGACAAGTGGACACTATTTCATGCCCCTGGTCAACTAGCAACACCATTCCTGGACACTTTTCTGATGACTTCCCCTGAATTTTCTGGAGGTCAGGGGAGGGGGTTAGGGAAACTTTTCTTTGACTTTTTCATGACATGTCATGCTCCTGGTCATCCATTTTTGGGTTATTTCCTGTGATGATTCCCACCCATATCCTGGTTGTTCAGGGGTCATGACTGGACCCCTAAGGGGGATGAGTGGACACTTTGGGGGATGCCTGGACACTTTGTGGGGCTTTATTACAGGCCATTTGGGCTACGTCCAGGGACATGTAAGAGGGGGTCCAGAGACTAACTCTGTCCAACTTGGTCCTATGAGTCTGATATTAACCCTCTAGGCGCCAAAGTCGCAATATTGCGACAGGCGACTTTACTGAATATAACAGACCTTATCTTTAAATCTACAGCTTTGTACTGTTACTGCTTGGTTTTACTACATCGCCAAGACATACAGCCTTAGTTCTGACGCCATTTTTTAGTGTGTTTATATGGAAAAAATCTGAGAAATAAAGGTTTGAAACCCGACTCCCGCCGTATGCGCGCGAAGCTGCAGGAGCGCGGGAGAGAGAAAGAAAAGGCGAAAGCAGCAGCGTGTTGGAAACAGTGGGAGACAGATCGCGACTTTTAGAATAAAAAACTAAACTCACGGAGGCCTTTACAGTGCAGACGAGGTGCTGCACTGATCTCTGCTGATCAGGATTAGAAGGGGACGATCATGCCTCGTAAGAGACGAGTGACTGACGTCGCATGCGCGCGCTGCCGCACTCGCGCCGCACAAACTGTCAGAAACACCCCGATGACGGTGAAAGTTTTCTCTGCCGCGGTGATGGGAGAAAGAAAGAGGGACGTGTGGGCAGAAGAGGGGATAATCAAAATAGGGGAGTTATTGAAGACGGCTGGGAATGTTTGAGAATTGAGGAAGTGATCCATGAATGGATCAAAGACTCTGACGAGCCTGTGGGATATCACGGACACGAGGATCTCACAGATGCTCGTGCATGTGATTTTCTGTCTGTTTTCGGATGAGGATTTCTGGAACCTCATCACAAATAAAAGATATGTTCACCAGCACCTACACACAAACCAACTCCAGCCAAACCCCAGATTTCATGGCTGGTATGATGGTGTGAGGAGTCAGCTAGGTTATGACAAATCATAAATCTATAATAACAAAAAAGGGGAAAAAAAAGCATAAAAAACATAATTTTACCTGTTGATATATAAATTATATTAGAAAATGTACTCCTGTCAGATTTCTGTTCATTTATTCTGAGGATGAGAGGATGAAAAGGATCAGTGAAAAAATGAAAAAAAATCTACTGTGTAAATATGTTCAGAATTCTGTTTTACTGAGTTTTACCTGCTGATATACAAATTATATTAGCAAAGTTACTCCAATCAAACTCATGTTTCTTTATTTAGAGCATGATATGACAGTATAATTTTTTTTCCTTTGTATAAATATGTTCAAAAATCTGTTTTTTTACTGAAAGTTACACAATCCAATATGGCCGCTACCTGATGACATCACAATATGCAAATTAGATGTGTAAATTTACTCCCATCATAAACTTTAGGTCATGATGAATATTTTTCTCATTTACATTATGGATCTATCTCTCACCACCTCCAAGCTACAGCATTTTGAAATCTTAAAGTCCAAATGGAATATTTTCCTAAATAAACTCTGGCGCCTAGAGGGTTAACAGGGGGGGGGGCAAACATGTCATAACTGGCCATTTCCACATACTTTGAAGTTGATAGGAGCAACTTTGGTCCAAAATGTTGAGATATTGCAAAGCACCAGATGGTTCTGGGCTCTAGAGGTGGAGAATAGGTACCTGTGTTAATTTGAGTCTGCTGGGACATTAAATGTCCAAGATATGGACAAGGACATGTCCAACTTTTGTCAAAATGTTGAGATATTGCAAAGCACCAGATGGTTCTGGGCTCTAGAGGTGGAGATGAGGGAACTGTGTTAATTTGAGTCTGCTGGGACATTAAATGTCCAAGATATGGACAAGGACATGTCCAACTTTTGTCAAAATGTTGAGATATTGCAAAGCACCAGATGGTTCTGGGCTCTAGAGGTGGAGATGAGGGAACTGTGTTAATTTGAGTCTGCTGGGACATTCAATGTCCAAGATATGGACAAGGACATGTCCAACTTTTGTCAAAATGTTGAGATATTGCAAAGCACCAGATGGTTCTGGGCTCTAGAGGTGGAGATGAGGGGAACTGTGTTAATTTGAGTCTGCTGGGACATTAAATGTCCAAGATATGGACAAGGACATGTCCAACTTTTGTCAAAATGTTGAGATATTGCAAAGCACCAGATGGTTCTGGGCTCTAGAGGTGGAGATGAGGGAACTGTGTTAATTTGAGTCTGCTGGGACATTCAATGTCCAAGATATGGACAAGGACATGTCCAACTTTTGTCAAAATGTTGAGATATTGCAAAGCACCAGATGGTTCTGGGTTCTAGAGGTGGGAGATGGGGGAACTGTGTTAATTTGAGTCTGCTGGGGACATTCAATGTCCAAGATATGGACAAGGACATGTCCAACTTTTGTCAAAATGTTGAGATATTGCAAAGCACCAGATGGTTCTGGGCTCTAGAGGTGGAGAATAGGTACCTGTGTTAATTTGAGTCTGCTGGGACATTAAATGTCCAAGATATGGACAAGGACATGTCCAACTTTTTGTCAAAATGTTGAGATATTGCAAAGCACCAGATGGTTCTGGGCTCTAGAGGTGGAGATGAGGGAACTGTATTAATTTGAGTCTGCTGGGACATTAAATGTCCAAGATATGGACAAGGACATGTCCAACTTTTGTCAAAATGTTGAGATATTGCAAAGCACCAGATGTTTCTGGCTTCTAGAGCTCGAGAGGAGGTGACTGTGTTAATTTCAGCTCTCTAGCACTTAATTTGACTGAGTAATGGCCTGTCATATATCCTCCCCAGAATTTCTGTTTAGCGAGTTTGGAATTGGACACCGTTCCCTATAATGGCCAAAACTCTGTCAAATTTAGAGTAATCCTTCTGGATTCAAAATATGTTATTGGGCATGGCGCAATGAGTGTACGGCATCAATTTCAGCTAATTTGGACTAAATATGACCAAGTTATAGACACTCATTTTTTTCCCTAGGTGAAGTTTTGGCGGGAAAGGAATAACTTTGTCAAATTAAGTGAGAGAAGGCTGTAATTTGAGTATGTTGTTTAGATGGGCCCAGGGACTAACCAAATTCAAATTCAACAATTTTGGAGTTACTTTGACCAATCAATGGCCTGTCCAATTTTCTTCCATCAGTTATTTGGGTGGAATTAACTCCAATTGAACTGAATTTGAATTTGGGAAGTCCCTGAGTTAGTCTGAACAACATATTCAAATTACAGCCTTCTCTGACTTAATATGACTTAGTTATGAGTTTCCCTCCAAAATCTTCATTAGGGAAAGATTTTCAGTTGGTCATAACTTGGTCAAACTAACTCCAAATGAGCTGAAATTGATGCCGTACACTCCTTGGACCATGCCTAATAACATAATGTGGACCCAGAAGGTTTACTCTAAATTTGGCCTGAGTTATGGCCTCCCAAGGGAAGGGTGTCCACTTCAGAACCCGGTGAATTGGGATTCTGGGGGAGGATATATGACAGGCCATAACTCAGTCAATTAAGTCCTAGAGACCTAAAATTGATACTGCACACTCCTTGTATCAAGCCTGATCTAATGGGTTTGGTTTCAACCTTCTAAGTCATAATTAAAGTAACGGATGATATTGTAAAGACTATAAGTTGGTGGAATTAACTCCAATTGAACTGAATTTGAATTTGGGAGGTCTCTGAGTGAGTCTGAACAACATATTCAAATTATAGCCTTCTCTGACTAACAATGACTTAGTTATGAGTTTCCCTCCAAAAACTTCATTAGGGAAAAAAAGTTTGATTGGCTATAACTTTGTCAAATTAACTCCAAATGAGCTGAAATTGATGCCGTACTCTCCTTGGGCCATGCCCAATGACATATTTTGAATCCAGAAGGATTACTCTAAATTTGACCGAGTTATGGCCATTATAGGGAAGGGTGTCCACTTCAGAACCCGGTGAATTGGGATTCCGGGGAGGATATATGACAGGCCATAACTCAGTCAAATTAAGTCCTAGAGACCTAAAATTGATACTGCACACTCCTTGTGTGTCAAGCCTGATCTAATGGGTGTGGTTTCAACCTTCTAAGTGATAATAAAAGTAACGGATGATATTGTAAAGACTATAAGTTGGTGGAATTAACTCCAATTGAACTGAATTTGAATTTGGGGAGGTCTCTGAGTGAGTCTGAACAACATATTCAAATTATAGCCTTCTCCGACTAACAATGACTTAGTTATGAGTTTCCCCTCCAAAAACTTCATTAGGGAAAAAAGTTTGATTGGCTATAACTTTGTCAAATTAACTCCAAATGAGCTGAAATTGATGCCATACTCTCCTTGGGCCATGCCGAATAACATATTTTGAATCCAGAAGGATTACTCTAAATTTGACCAAGTTATGGCCATTATAGGGAAGGGTGTCCACTTCAGGACCCGGTGAATTGGGATTCTGGGGAGGATATATGACAGGCCATAACTCACTCAAATTAAGTCCTAGAGACCTAAAATTGATACTGCACACTCCTTGGGACCAGCTTGACTCAATGTCCAAATTCGGTGGCAATTGGACAAAGTTGAATTTTTTTTTTCTTTTTCCATGACATCACTGGGTCAGGCCGAGTTTTGGTCGATTTTTGTTGGTGCTCCGATTTGCTCCAAAATTGGCATGCTTGTTGAGGCCCCCGAGGGGAACAACATACTGAAATTTCAGCCCTCTAGGCCAAAGTATAAGAGAGTTATGACCCCCGACAGTGACCCCATCGAAAATGTCGAAAAATTTTACAAGTGTCACATTTGGTGTCCAATGGCAATCCCTCGTGTTGAAAAATGAGCCCTTTTTGGCTGGCATTTTGCCAGAGAGTACGGGGGAGAAAAATTTTATGACAGGCTGATAGAGCATCCTGTAAACATAATTTGACTTTTTTTTTGGTGTTCCTACGACCTTCCTAGAGCAGACGGGGCCCTCCCAAGGGAAATTTCGAGGGTTTTCAAAAAAAGTATCTTTTTGGCTGTCATTTAAATTTTATGGCCTCTAGAGGCATAATTTTATGACCCTTAAATAGAGGGTGTTTTGAACAACAATATACGTCGAATTTTTTTGAATCGGGCGTTCCAAGAGCGCGCGGGAGCAAAACAAGGGAATTTTTCCAATCTGGTGTCCAATGGCAGGCCCGTTGAATTGTGCGAGTGTCTTTTTAACCGGCATTTCGCCATTAAACACGCGGGAGCAAAAATTCCACAGCCATCTGATAGAGCACTTTTTGAACATCGTTTGACCCAAGTTTCAGCCTCCTAGCCCCTTTCTAGAGTTAGTTTTGACCCGAAAAGGGAAAATTTTCAAAATGAATTGAAATCAATTGCAAATGGACAAAGTGTCCACTTGCGATTCACTCAATGCGTTTCCCTTATGTGTCTCCCACGCCAATTCTAGAGGGCCTACGGGGCCCCCGGCACTTGCCGCGTGCGTCTCTCGGGCCAAAAAATATGGATTCTGAGTCGCGGGGCCCACAGGGCCCCAGAAAAAATTTTGGCCAAATTTTCCAAAATTTTTCCACGAACCCTGTCGGACTTGTCAACCCAGACCCCCTTGTGAAAATTTTTTTGAGATTTGAAGCATTTTTTTTGTAGAGGGTCTGGGGCCACGCCCTTTTAGTATGTTGGTCGGGGGCCACGCCCACCCTGTCACAAGAAGGGGCGTGGCCCTGGGACTTATGGGGACCCCGCAGGAGACGGTCCAAATAGCTGAAAATCCACATGGACACGCCCATATTTCGGTCAAAAATGGGCCAATTTGCATGAAATTTGGAGTGACGCTCTATGGCCACGCCCCCTTCTCCCTCCTAGAGTTTTGTAGCTCTATCTACCACCTAGAGCTACTTTTGCCATAGAGCGTCCAAACGACACCAAACCGAATTCCGCCGTTTCCGCAAAGCGCGCTGAACGCAATGGTGCTCTTTTTAGGTCAAAGGTCATCATTGTTTGACTTTTATGACGCCCCCCAAAAGAACCCAAGGGTTGGGGTTATGAAACATTGTTGTGAATGGCAAATGGACACTTGTGTCCAATGGCAGCACTTTAAACAGGGAACCGGATTCCAATTGGACACGCCGGTGTCCACGCTGAAAGCTAAAAGCTAAGTGCTAGAGGGCTCTAATTTCAACCCCTCGACCCCTGGGGGCCCCGAATCGGCTAGCAAAGTTTGGAGCAGATCCGAGAACGTCGATTTTTTGGCCCCGAGCTCGGACAGAGCTCCGGCTTGGAAAATGTCAAATTTTCAACGTTCTCGGATCGGCACCAAACTTACACAGAAATTAACCCTGACCGCCAGGAACCCTAGTTTTTAATATGAGACACCTGGGACCATGTGACCCCAAATGGGAGCAGGCCAAGGGTACCATTCTATTTGCCTGCCATTGGACACAAAGTAGGTCGGAGGTCAAAATCCCCTTACCCTGTTCCCGTGTGGCCCTGGAACCTCGTGAACGTGCGCGTCACGTGCACGAGCATTTCGATGCGCCTCCACGTGGCCGTGCGTGTGCATGTGCACAATCTCCTACGTGCACGTTTTGGACATAACGAGCAAAGACGGTGAAGGTTTTAAAGGCGGATCGACACCAAATTTACGCAGAAGTTAGCCCTGACCCCCAGCACCCCCACTTTTTAATATCAGACTCCTGGGACCATGCGAACCCAAACGGGAGCACGCTAAGGGGAACCAATGTAATTGCTTGCCATTGGACACAAAGTAGGTCAAAGGTCAAAATCCCCTTACCCTGTTCCCGTGTGGCCCTGGAACCTCGTGCACGTGCGTGCGCACCGCCACGTGCACGTGGCCGTGCGTGTGCACGTGCACGATCTCCTACGTGCACGTTTTGGACATAACGAGCAAAGACGGTGAAGGTTTTAAAGGCGGATCGACACCAAATTTACGCAGAAGTTAGCCCTGACCCCCAGCACCCCTGCTTTTTAATATCAGACTCCTGGGACCATGCGAACCCAAACGGGAGCACGCTAAGGGGTACCAATGTAATTGCCTGCCATTGGACACAAATAGGTCAAAGGTCAAGTTTCCCTCACCCGGTCCCCGTGTGGCCCAGGAACCTCGTGCGCGGCCACGGGCACGCGCATTCCGATGCACGTCCACATGCTCAGCCTCCCACGTGCACTTTTTGCACCAAAAGTGCTGGGATGGTCGAAATTTTGACACGTGCACGCTCTCTGTCACGTGCACGCGCGTCCCAGTCACGAGCCTAAGATGCACGTGCACGGAGAGATGTCCCGTCTTTTTTTTAAAGTGTCCAATGGCCATCCCTTAAAATGTTTTTTTTTTCCCCTTGTCCCCCGCCCCTGCGCTTCAGGAAACACGTGCGGGGACACCGGGGAGTGCGTTTCCACGCTGTTGCAGGCCCCTATGCTAGTGCACGTGGGCAGACTCCTACGTGCACGTTTTGCACCAAACGTGCCCATTGGGGGTCGGTTGGGGTCAGGGGGCGTGTCCCTCATCACCCACACCCTCAAGAATACTCTCCCTTGGCTCCAAAGGCCTTCCCTGAAAAAAGTTGTCCAAATGAGCCGAAGACCCCGCAGCGTAAAAGTACGGGGGCTGGGGGCCCCATCCGTGTCGGACGTCTAAAAAAGCCTTTAGAGTGCATTTGGACCACGTAGCAGCGTCGGGCTCAAAAAATAGACCTCCGCATTGTGTTCGGACGCTCCTGTGGCCCTCAGGAGACCTCGGGGGCATCCCCGGCATCCGAGGCCCCGCCCCCTTTTCGGGGACCGTCGCTGGTTTGGATGCCAAAAAAGGCCTCCAGAGGGCATCGGACCCCGTAGCAGCGTCGGGCTCGAAAAATAGACCTCCGTAGTGTCTTTGGACGCCCCCGTGGCCCTCAGGGGACCTCGGGGGGACCCCCCACTTGATGTCCCTTGAAACCCCGCCCCCCCCTCTCCAAACCGCCCCGCCCCCCCAAAAAAACAGTTACCCTAATGAATACATCCATCTATTGGAAACTGCGGGAGGGCAATTGGACACTCTCTGCCTCTCCCTACCTTCCCCTTAAGAAATAGCTCAATTGAACACTTTGAGACCTCGTGGACACGGTGGAGCGTGGCTGCCCCCGGTGGACACTTTGTTCAATAACAGGGTGTCCAAATGTTTCTATTGAGTGCATTGCCATTGGACACGAAAAGGAAGGTTAGTGTACAGCCGGTGTCAGGCGGCTCTCCTTTTGTCGAATGGCAATCCCGGCCCATGTTAAATTTGTCCAAAAACCTACCATTTAAAGTGGGTGACCTACACTGCTGGGCCGAATACGCAAATCCCAGAGTGGGCAGCCTACCTTCTTTGAGGTATTTTCGGGGGGCCGCGCCCGAACCCAGAAATGCAGGTCCAGAGTCCCATCAATCTCCTGGCTGGCATCGCCAAATGTTGTGGATAAAATGTTTCCCCAAGAAAAGGACGAGAAAGGCTTAGTAGGGTCTGGTGACAGAAGGTCAACACCTTAGTATTTATTATCAATACAGAGTGACAGAGTTCATCCTAGACCAACCCAGTCTCATTCCAAAACGTGACAGTCCTACGTTGGTCCACACCACAATACGTACTTATTTTACAATTTTGCCTCAAAATACGTAGACTTACTACGTTTGATTTTCCCATTCATTTCTGTAGGTCACGTGACTGTGGAGTTTCTCACAAGGAAACATGGCGGCTATCCCTTCAATTTTGGGTGGAAATTGTCATATTTTAAAATAGATTGCGACTCTACCATTGTTTTGATCACTTTTCTAGCGAGAAATATACCCTTTATTTTCACATTATTCATTCATTTTATGTATACAATCCATAGTTTTTTCGTTTCGACGGACATTTTGTCCGCTCTCTCATCAAATATGTAGAAATACTATGTTTTTTTTCTCTTTTTCACTTCGGTGGTTGCAACGCTTTTAATATGCTAGAATAAGCCGGTGTTCTTGTAATCAGGCCGAAACAACTCGATCTCACAGAAGTGTAAGAAAAATGGGTGTTTAAAATACCTTCTAAACATTAAACCTCCTGTAACCTTCTTTACCCATTTTCCAGCGGGACCTTTTGCATCAGGAATGAAAACCAAACAATGCGGAATGAAAGTTAACAATTTATTACAGAATCAGAAGCAATAATTACAGAGCTCTGGGTTCAGAATTCTTGCCCTGTCACCAACAGAGTGCTGGAGCCAGTTTGGAAAATCTGACACCTTCTAACAGTCCCTTGAACCCTTTTATACTGTTTGATGTCGGTTGAATCTTGTAGAGTCAGCGACTCCTCCCCCTGCACCTTCTAGCTCCTTGGTTCTTGAGAGCTTAAAAGAGTGGAAAAATACAAAGAAGAAGAAGGGGGGAGAACAGCAAACAACAAAACCCCTAATACTTTGCGCTTGTTTCCTGTGTCCGGTTTCACATGATGAGCCAAGTAAAACAGACCTCTCCCCCTGCAAGATGTTCTCAGGGTCTACCGGTCATAAACTGCCTAAATGATTTGCTACACTAGGTAATAAATAGCCCCACTAAACCACCTCTGGTGTGTTTTGCAGCTGCCACAAAAACACGGGAAAGAGGTGCCCTGACCTTATCCTGAGAGCGAACTCTACTTAACCTTTCAGGCCCCTGCAAAATCTTCATCTAATGTATAAGTCATTTTGCATGAAAACATGGATAATATTCTACAACTCCCCCCTTTTCACGTAGGTTTCCTACGTGAACTCAAAAATGACATAAATGGCTCAGTATACCATAGAAGATTCATCCATCATCCAAACAGAGTCAAATAAAGACTCCGTTTTTCCCATCATCAAAGGCATCCGGTAGGAAGGAGGAGGACTTGGCAATGTACCGTCAACAACAGAAGTTATACATCGAAAACAAAACAAGCGAATACAAGGAATACAACAACAACCACATAATGTAAATAGACTTGCAGCAGTAGCTAGTGGAAAATACTTAGAGGTGAGAGGTGCTGTAGTCACATTACTGGCTCGTGGCTTGACCTCAGATCCCTCGACTGCTGCTGAGTCCAAAAACCAAAGCAAAGGCGGCACTTGAAAGGGCCCGTCCAGCACGGCCCAGTCCACTTCCGTTTAATCACCTTGAGCCACACCCAATCAGAGGGTCTTACACCCTTTCCTGAATTGGACTCTTTGATGCAGTGATGATGCTGTTGAATCTGTGAAGACAAAGAAGCTACCAGTGCAGTTAGTTTTATTACACAACCTGTAATCTGTTTACAAGATTTAGCACCATACTGAGTCAGTATAAATACCTACCATCTGTCCTTCATCAACTTTCATACTTACCATCATCACATCCACTTCAGCTCTCTGAGCAGAAGGCTCTTCCTGTCTTTACAACCTGACACATACCATCCCCCTTTTACAACTGCATATCCTGCCTTCCGACCATCTTCTGGGTGTCGAGTACTCTGCAAATCTACCCTCGGTTTCACAGACCTGCCTATCTCCTCTCTCACACTGCAGCTTAGAACTACTCAACCTTTAAACCACAAGTATGGCCCATCATAGCCTCTGTTGAAAGGACCAAAAGCGCCAAAATAAAGTTTCAAAATCTAATTAAAAATACCAGGAGACAAAACAAACATATATAATACTATTGATAAACACGAAAAATGAATGAAAAAATATCTCTTAGTTCTTCCTCCAGAGATAAACAGAAAGAGTTTTGTCAAATCAATCATGGCAAAAATTTATACTGAGGTGGTAAAACACCTATAAGAATTAATATAAATATAAGGATTTACAACTGGCAGCAAGGTAGAAACAATATCATCAATTATTTAAAAATCATGAACTATTATGAACTCATCTGTACCAGGCTTAGTCACAAAATTAATTGGAATACTCCAAATGAGTCTCTTCTAACCTATTTCAGTTAATACTGGGCTCTCCATGTGAGAATTATAGTTTTAAAATCAAATGTTATGGGAAGAATCTTACACAACCCCACATCAGTGGGCCCCTGGGACCAATGAGATAAAGGCAAAACATTTAATAATTATTCAAAATCGGGATGATCAGACATCTGTCAACCATGATACCTGCAAATCTCCTGCTGTTCAAGAATAACCACATCTGTAATGTGATGATTAAACTTATACACTCTCTCAAAGGGAGAACACTGTACATGTCATAATAATATTTATAACCAATCTGTAACATCAAGAAGTCTTTTAGTCATAAGACCCAAATCTTTAGCCTCATGACCAGAATGTACGGCCAATGAGGAGTGTGGAGCTGCATAATCTGCCAGCTCCTACCATTCTTGTTGTTCTGGCTGCAGCTTAATCACAACTATCACACCTTCCTTCCCCCACCAGCATGCACGGCGAGTCAATATGCCATGAAGTACCCTCTAATTTATCAGAAAAAGCCTCAGCATATACTAAATTGGGCGTACTCGTATCATTTAAAGTTACTTTAAGAAGATCAGGAGGAGGAACAAACAGCTCAAGAAAAACAGCCAGTTTTCACAGCAAAAATTGGGTAAAAATTCTGCCTCTTTGTGTTGTTTCAGGCTCCCAAAAAATCTCTGCTGATGCTTATTGGTGCGGATAAAGCATTCTCAGGAGACAATAACATTTGTGGAGAGCATGGCGAAAAATTAGAGTTACACTCTAATATCAGTCCACTTGGGAAACGCACTTTCAGTCCTTTTGTGCAACACAGCACTTCAGCTCCAGTCTTTGTGAGCACATCTCTGCCAAAAAGATTCACCATAAAGAAAAGATCAACATTGTCCACAGTCATAGTCACTAGAGGCTCTGCCAGACCCCCGTGTTCTTGGATCTCTGGGCTCCATCAATGTTGAGAAGGCTGCTGCCACATCTGTGGGGCAGCTGATGCATATGGGGCCTGTATCACTGGAACTGCCTCCTGCTGCTGGTTCTGAGGGAAGTGGAACTTGAGGCCCCCTTTGCTGGACGTATGGGCACTCTCTGCACCAGTGTCCAATTTGCCCACATTCAAAACAGGCAGAGTATTGCTGTAATGGCCTACATCCCTCTCACCCTCTGCTCCTTCCCCTGAATCCTCCCCTGTACTGAGGCTGTTGATGACAGATGTTAAGATGAAAAATGCTGGTAGAAAATGGATGGCTGAAGAGGTCGTGACCCAAGTGCATGCCCAGAAATAGGTAGTAAATAAGCAGGAACAATTTGAACCATCATAGCCTGAACAGATGAACTGTCCTCCACAGTTTATCTCTGAGATCTATTCCTAGGTGCATTTAACTGACTCTCAGCCTCTTTTAACTGCATTTTAAGAAGTCTCAATTCTAACTCTTTTTTGACAGATTCTTCAATCTTCTTTAATGCCTCCTTAACAGGCTCTGAAAGTCCAGCCTGAACAGCTGACCAGAAAAGAAAATTAGCTTCTCCTTTATTTTCAAAATTAAGGCCAGTTTGGTCCTCCCACAGCTGCTTGGCCCTGATAATAAAATCTTCTGGAATCTCATGATTTAGGCTCAAACTGTAATGCCTGGTCACCTGAAATTACAACATTATATTCTCCTGTCTGATCCTGAACATTCCTCCAACTACCCTCATCCAAGCTCTGTGCCAATTCTTCCCCACTTTCAACTTGCATCTGTAGCCTCTTACTTTTCCTCTCTCCTTCTCTTACCATTTCTTCTAATCTGCGTCTCAACTCCTGCTCATTTACATCACTCACTGATTGTGACACCATACTTTCTGAACAGTCACTCCTTATCCTATGAGGGGAGCCACATGCCCTATCAACAGTGGGGGCCCTAGTCACTTCTCCACTCAAGTTTTTATGACCCTGGCTCATAAAAGGTTTCTGTCCCCTAAGTTGCTGCGTGTGCTGTGTCAAATCTCTTTGTTCTTGCAAAATCTCTGTTGCATTCTGAGCAAAGATCAGTTCTGTTTCCAAAACTGTGTTTTGCAGCTCATCAATATTTTTTGGTTAAAACTGCAACTCTCCTTTTCAGGTCAGTCATTTGTTTCTCCAGAGCGTCATCCTCTGCTTCATTTATCTCAACCAAACCACACAGGGCTCTATGCAACAAAGCATATCTGTCAGAAGTTTGCTTCACTTCATTCTTATCTTTATCAAACTGCTTGGATCATTCAACTCCTATTCTGCCTCTGTCTTCAGTTTCTTAGCTCTGTCTAATTCTGCAACCAAGAAAGGCCTAAACCATCGGACTCCTTCATCATTAGGGAACACCCCCTTTTTCTGGAGTTCCTGCTTAAGCTGTCTCAACTCTTTCTGATTTCTACTTCTGTCTTCAACAAAACTCCCTTCATTTACTTGTTTAATAATTTCCTCCCACAACTCCCCAACATTGGTCGGATTACTCATGATTCACACTTATTGAATACAACACGTGCTGATTTCAGGTTGAATGGACGCAGTGCCCTGTGTACAAAACCTGGTGTGGAAGCTTCTACAGTTCTTCTATTTAAGAACTGCGCCTCACCACTGGGGGTTCTAACCCGGTTTATACACAGTTTTAATTCAACCCAAAAAGAGGCACCAAAAAAAAAAGAAAGAGGAAAAAAATTCCAACCCAGAAAATCCCACACAACTCTCCAGAGATTAGCAACCAGTTGCCAATTTAACACCTCATATGGAGAATGACCCAGCCCACACATTCATAGCCCAAATAATTTTCTTCTTTAAAGTGGGACTTAAACCCCCGTCCAAATCGGCTAGACAAGCCTGCTGTGAGGCCAAACCTCAAACCTATCTAAATCAGACTCTCTCTGATTATAACAAATGGACTTCAACCAAAAGCCAAGGTCAGAATATAACTGACGTTTACCTAAGACAAACGGACTTCAACCGTGTCTGAATCAGACTTCCACCAATTTAACTTATGACAAACGGACTCGAACCGAAAGTCAAGGTCAGACTCTAACTAACCTTCTGTTTTATGACAGTCAGAGTAACTGCTGTCAGACTGTATTGCTCCTGATCTGTTTAAACTACAGACATGTGTATTTCAATGACAACAATCAATTTGGATAAAAGGCCGAATATGCAGAATTTATCAAGGGTTTCTGCTTACCCGCTTTTGTGGCCACGTCTGTTGTTGTCAGAGAAGTCTGCATGCCTCCAATGCTGTCCCAATCGGACCATTAAATCATTCTTTCAAAGAGAAACAGGTTAAAATTTGCAATAAAAACAATCCAAATTGTACTACTCACCATGTGGTTTTCACTCTGATGCCCGCATCCTCCACCAATTTGTAAGAAAAATGGGTGTTTAAAATACCTTCTAAACATTAAACCTCCTGTAACCTTCTTTACCCATTTTCCAGCGGGACCTTTTGCATCAGGAATGAAAACCAAACAATGCAGAATAAAAGTTAACAATTTATTACAGAATCAGAAGCAATAATTACAGAGCTCTGGGTTCAGAATTCTTGCCCTGTCACCAACAGAGTGCTGGAGCCAGTTTGGAAAATCTGACACCTTCTAACAGTCCCTTGAACCCTTTTATACTGTTTGGTGTCGGTTGAATCTTGTAGAGTCAGCGACTCCTCCCCCTGCACCTTCTGGCTCCTTGGTTCCTGAGAGCTTAAAAGAGTGGAAAAATACAAAAGAAGAAGAAGGGGGAGAACAGCAAACAACAAAACCCCTAATACTTTGCGCTTGTCTCCTGTGTCCGGTTTCACATGATGATCCAAGTAAAACAGACCTCTCCCCCTGCAAGATGTTCTCAGGGTCTACCGGTCATAAACTGCCTAAATGATTTGCTACACTAGGTAATAAATGCTAAATAGCCCCACTAAACCACCTCTGGTGTGTTTTGCAGCTGCCACAAAAACACGGGAAAGAGGTGCCCTGACTTTATCCTGAGAGCGAACTCTACTTAACCTTTCAGGCCCCTGCAAAATCTTCATCTAATGTATAAGTCATTTTGCATGAAAACATGGAGGATAATATTCTACAGAAGTACGTGAAATATGCGGATTATAATGATGTTTCAACACTTATTTCTGGTCCAGGCACGTCGGAAATTAGATCAATATAGTCAAGAGCGGAGCCGGTTGTCTACACAACCTTCCTGTTTCTGGA
Organism: Atherinomorus stipes; assembly: GCA_023101725.1. Taxonomy (NCBI): domain Eukaryota; kingdom Metazoa; phylum Chordata; class Actinopteri; order Atheriniformes; family Atherinidae; genus Atherinomorus; species Atherinomorus stipes. Next base: position 21,619 of record JALJCO010014533.1, read on the forward strand.
ACAAATAAAAGCACAAATTACGACTACTGAAATCACGTTTTTTTAGGCTCGAGCACCGAAGGCGGTGCGAAAGCCTATTGAAACTCTAGCGTTTTTTCTTATTATTTTTCTTCTTCTCCCGCCAAATGAATCGCATTTTAGGGGGTCTGAACATGCTCAAAAACTCACCAAATTTTGCGTACCCCCCCAAGGGAATGTGAAAATTTACGTATTATGGGGTGCTCGGGCATGTTCGGGCGAAATTGCGCGACGGCGCCACCTATTTTGACTGCCCCGCCACTGCATCCCATCAATCTTCGTCAAAATTGGTGCACGTGTTCTACATGCCATGGCGAACAAAAAATCCTCTTGGAGGATATTTGTAAAATGTACAGGAAGTCGGCCATTTTGGGTCAAAGTTGGCGTTTTTGCATATTTTGGAATTTTACACACCTCGCATTTGAACAAACTCGTCCTAGAGCTTTTATCGCACGGCCACCAAAATCGGTAAGTATGTTCAGAAAGAGTAGACGATCCAAAGTTATCAAAAGAATTTTGATACGACAAAGTGCGTAGAGTGGGCGGGGCCTCAATGTTGGATGTTTGATTTTTGATGTCAGAGCTTGAATCAAATTGATATAACTCCCACATAGAATGAGATATCTGCGCCAAAACTCTTGGGTGAGTTGCTACTATGACCCTGAACAAATCTAAATGTTAATATTTTGATTACATCATAGCCCCGCCCCCTGGTGACAGGAAGTCATATGTTTTACTTGAGCATCCATTTCTCTGACATTTTGGACACAAGCAGCTCCAAACTCCTTCAGAGGGCAGAAAACATGTTGATGATGACTTCCATCGAAAATCATCTGTCTACACTGCAGGGCGTGGTCATGGCGGCACGGCGAACTTCGATGTGACGCCATGACCACTAAAATGATCATAACTCAAAAACGAAAACAGATAATGACATGAAATTCAATGACCAAGTAGGCAACTCCAATTTCTACGTGTGTACCGATTTTGGAAAAATTCCAAATCTAGGGGGGCACTACAATTGAGAGCAGTTTATAGCGCCAAAACGGCTGCACGGATATGCACCAAAATCACTACATATATCCACATAGACATCCTGAACAGAATCCTAGATTATAGTTATGATTGTCAAAAGTGGGCGGGACTCATGAGCAAAAGAATGTGGCCACGCCTCCAAATTTCAGAAAATGATGAAAAATCATTCGTTTGTCCTACAAAGCTAAGATTTGGAGGATATATTCACTGAATCCTCCTGAACATTTCACTCACTGGGACTTGTGTTCTACAGACAAGTCGCACACTCTACTTTTTCACAAGTATGCAAATTAGCTTAACATGTGGATCTCTGTAATGGATTACTCAATTCCCACCAAAATTGCAACAATGGTAGTCTTACTAGTCCGTGTCAAGTATCTTGCGTTTGAACAAGTTTGATCAAAGTATTGATTTTTAAGAATTATTTATACTTTCCCATTAAATGCAAGAAATGTTTAACAATTTTTAAATCTAAAATTTTTAAGTTGACATAAACCAAAAAAATTCATAGCATTGCCAAAACTATTCTGATCATGTATGAATATTTCCATGATTTTTAGACCAACTTTCTATTTTTAATGAATTTTAAAAAAAATTTTCCATGCTTCATCCACTTCTAAAAACAGGAGGTCTTTTGGGGGTCTGAACATGTTCAAAAACTCGCCAAATTTTGGCTACCCCCCCAATGGAATGTGGAAATTTACATATTATGGGGTGTTCGGGCATGTTTGAGGCAAAATCGCGAAACAGCGCCACCTATTTTGACTGCCCCGCCACTGCATCCTATCAATCTTTATGAAAATAAGTACACATGTTCTACATGCCAGGGCGAACAGAAAATCCTCTTGGAGCATATTTTCAAAATGTACAGGAAGTTGGCCATTTTGGGTCAAAGTCGCCATTTTGGCGTTTTACTCACCTCGCATTTGAACGAACTTGTCCTAGGGCTTTAATGGTAGGGCCACCAAAATCGGTCAGAATGTTCCCAAAGCATGTGTCATCAAAAGTTATCAAAATATTTTTGATAAGTCAAAACATGTGGACTGGGCGGGGCCTGAAAGTTTGATGTCTCGCCATGAAAAATCAATCTCATATAACTCCCACATAAAATGAGATATCTGAACCAAAACTCTTGAGTGAGATGCCAATATGACCCTGAACACATAAACATGTCAATATTTTTGTTATGTCATAGCCCCGCCCCATTGTTACAGTCACCATTTTGGCATTAAGTCACCACGCGTTTGAACAAACTTGTCCTAGGGTGTTTACCGTACGGCCACCAAAATTGGTCAGGATGTTCCCAACGCATGTGTGATCAAAAGTTATCAAAAGCTTTTTGATAGGAAAAAGTATGTGGCTTTGGGGGGCTTCAAAGTTGGCCCTCTCACCATGGAACACAATGCGCCTTAGCTCCGCCTCCTGGTGACAGGAAGTGCTGTTTTTCTTACTCTTACTGGCTCACCTCAACAAGACTCAACAAGATTTTTCAAGTGCCTTTAATTCTATTCTGCCTGCATTACTATGTAAGAAGCTCCATCACTTCCAGGTTGATCCTCAACAACCACCTGGATTTATGACTACCTAACAAACAGACCATAGTTTGTGAGACTGAAAGGTTGTGTGTCTGAGATGGTGATCAGCAGCACTGGAGCACCACAAGGAACTGTACTCTCACCATTCCTCTTCACACTGAACACCTCAGACTTCCAGTACAACTCTGATCCTGTCATCTGCAGAAATACTCTGATGACTCTGCAGTTGAAGACTCTGCAGTTGTGGGGTGTATGAGAAATTAACAAGAAGACGAGTACACGGAACTGGTCAGTCAGTTTGTGAAATGGTAACAATCAGCTCATCTTAAATACCAGCAAGACTAAAGAGATGATTGTAGACTTCAGGAGCAGCAAGAATAAGCAGCATCGTCCTGTCTACATCCTGGAAAAGGAGGTGGAGATGAAGAAGAACAACAAGTGCCTTAGAGTTCAGCTGGACAACAGACTAGACTGGAAATGCAACACTGACTACATGTACAAGAAAGGTCAGAGCAGACTCTACTTCTTAAGGAAGCTGAGATCATTCAACACTACAGTCTAAACCTCAGGTGTATTTGCCAAATGTAACCATGGTGAATGTGGCCCCAACTCCATGCCAACAGAAAGTAGCTCAAAATAACAAATAAAAGGTTGATCTCTACCAAACTTGCCACAGATCCTGAACTCATTTACATGGACATGTGTTGGATAAGTTTTAGGGATGTGACATCGATCCTGTCTTCAGATCATTCGATCATGGACACTGTGAATCGCCGAGAGATGATGTGATCGCCTGAGAGACTGTGCACAGTTACGCCATCATCGTCATCGTCATCAAAAAAATGATCTGGTGATTTTGCATTACATCTGACTGAGCCTCCTCTTGGAAAATCATTTCCACTATATGCTCCTTGTTTGAAGTGACAACAATGTTGGCAGCTGTAAACACTCACTTATTTACTTGGTCTGCGTGAAAAATAGAAATGTCTGTTGCTCAGAATTTAATTTTGGTTTGGTAATTTTTGAGGAGTATTTCATTTACACTGATCTCTTGAGTTAACTAAGTAATTCTTCAAATAAATGTGTGAATTAATTCTTTTGTGACTAAAAAGAAAGATAATATAGCAAACTACAGTAATTGTGATGCAGGGAGTGTTTGGGAAACAAGCAAGAAGAATAACCCGTTTTAATGCGTCAGCAGACAGAATTACCTCCTAGAAAGCTTCAAATGGTCACCCCCAGCCAGCACAACGGACTGCTGGCATGAAATTCGGCACAGAGTTGTTAAGTGACACGGACTACGCGGTATGGTCACCCCCAGCCAGCATAAAAAACTGCAGGCATGAAATTTTTCAAACAGTTATGATGTGACACAGACTACGAGGTGCATAGGCTTGAGCGCCGCCAGAGGTGCGAGAGCCTTCAACGCCGCTTGCGGCTTTAATTGTTTTTGTTTTATGTAACATCTCCATTGTAATTTCACCAGTCAAATTGCGGTAGACTATTAAAGTTTTGATATTCTGTTATCTTGTGTGCGTATGTTCGCCATCCAGAAGTAAACAGTGGCGCACATCCCTAACTGGGTGCTGGTTAAAGTGGAACATAAGATAAAGAGCAGAAACATAAACACCAGAAATAGCTCCCAAAGAGTTTTTAAAAGGTGACGTTACGTTTTGGGAGTGCGAATATGTTTATTTTAATTTGCTATCCACACGTCAGACGGAATCCCGGAAGTGACGTAGATGGGAGCGCAACGTCATTCCCGTTTCCAGGCCTATTTCGACATCATAATCAGCAAGACATTTTTATGGCACATTGGGTTTTACATGAAAGTCTTCTTCAGCCTCCCCTGGAAGTCTTTTTGTTTTCTTTTATAAGAATAAAAAGGATTTTTATTGCCATCGCACGTATCCAATAAGCGCGTCTGACGGCTTCTCTGTCCTCTTCTCATTGGCTGCAGTGACGCGGAAGTAGTGGCGGAACGTTTGTCCAGAAAGTCATAAATAAACCGATATATTTACTTTTTCTCAGCACTGATCATTTAGTTGTTGCCATTGATAATTGGACTGTACAATATGCTTGGAATATGAAGTAAGAATAGTATTTTAAGATTCGATATGTGGCTGCAAAGCAAGAAATGCTCACACACTCCCACGTTCCGCCGTAGAATGGGGTGCATTCCATTCCAACGTGAGCCCAACCGCCGTCGTCTGGTGGCATTTGGGGTTTTATAGTCCCTGATTCTGTCTATTTTCACGTCTATTTCAGGAATATGAAGGAGATTTTGTATGTGTGTAGATCAAATTTTCAACTTCTTCTATAAAAAGTTATCAACAAAAGGTTATACTGGTCTTTTTAGACTGAATCCCACATTAAATCCTGCTTTATTTGGGCCTAACTGGACATAATGCATTGCATTAAAACCTTAAAACCCCAGTGGTGAATTATTTATTTATTTATTCACAAACAAAAACTGAAAGTGTGTTCTGTCCAGTTTTAAAACTTCATGCTATTGTCTTGTGTTGCTTTCATTTTTAAATAAAGTTAAATTAAAAAATACTTTTTTATTAATGAATTATTAAAAAAAAAATTTCAAAGGGAAATTCAGTATTGAAGTACTTTTTCTTTTGTTCAATCATAAAAACAATGATGACAATAATAATTATTTGAAAGTTTTGTTATGGAGGGTGATGGCTGCTGGCAGGAATGATCTGTACTTCTCCATCTTGCAGCGGACCTGAAGAAGCCTAGCCTGGTTGGTGTACCAGGCTAGGCTTGGCTACACCAACCGCGTATCATGACTAACACCATGATACACGGCTAGTCTAAGGTTAGGGTTAGGGGTCTGACTTGTCATGGGTCTCATACATGTGTTACCACCGTGGCTCAAGGTGGCAACAAAAGATGAGTCCACACAATGAGAGTTGTAATAATCAAATTAAGTTTATTATAAATTATGAGAACTAAAATGGGGTGTGGAAATGTAGAGTATTAGTGGTGAAGTGCCATGCATGGTTGAGTGACAGTGTGTGTGCTATATTGTACAAAGATGCAAAGTAACATACCTAAACAGAAAAGGTTACCATGTGGAGGTGAAATTGGCTGCCCAGCGAGAGAGAGCTTGAAAGAGCGACTGGCCTCTAGCCTCTAACCCTCTAGTCCTCTAGCCCGAGAGACTTGCACAGGCTGCCATTTATCAGCTTGGCCACTCCCAGCTCCACAGGTGCAGCACATTAAAAATAAACTCACCTCAAAACAGAAACAAGTAAACATGATGGTGGGCCATCACACATGGTACTGGTCAGGATGTTGTGTCAGGCTGGAAGAAGCCTCCCACAGAACACACTGTTGTTTCTTTACTGTGTGTGTAGAGGTTGAGAAGAATCCTCCATCATCCTCAGTGTGTGCATCATTCTATCTTGGAAAATCAGCTCCTGCACACATCTAAATGAATTCATACAAGTGTCTTTCAACTCTGCAGAAGCCTGGTAACAAGCCATGTGATACAGACGTGTTAGAGAAGGGATGGAGAAAAAAAATGATTAATTGCAGGATTGTCACTCTCAATGACTGGACTTTGCCACACCTATCCTTGTGGATTATATAACTTTAAAAGGTTAATCAAGGGCCTTCATCTGCCGTCTTCTGGATGGATGTATGAGAAGGTGTGTCCAAACTTTTGGCCTGTACTGTATTTTTCTGGAGTGGTGGCTGGGGTCCGGGCCCTGAGGTTGCTGCTTGGGTCTTGGGACCCTGTGATAGATAGGGTTTAAAATAATACTTTTCTATCTTAGATCAAAAGCTTTATAAAGCTGAGCTAGTGATCACAGTACTTCTAAACAGAACATGTTGATAAAATGAAAATATGATGGTTTATTTGAGTTAGTGTTTCAATATATAATGTGGGTGTGAACACACCTGAATCAAATAGATGGCTTGTTACCACAGTTAAATGACATTTGCATGAATTCATCTACGTGTGTTGGAGAAAGAATGCATCTGATTTTATTTTCCATCCATCCATCCATCCATCCATTAAAGCAACACAAGACAAAAGCATGAAGTTTTAAAACTGGACAGAACACACTTTCAGTTTTTGTTTGTGAATAAATAAATAAATAATGCACCACTGGGGTTTTAAGGTTTTAATGCAATGCATTATGTCCAGTTAGGCCCAAATAAAGCAGGATTTAATGTGGGATTCAGTCTAAAAAGACCAGTATAACCTTATGTTGATAACTTTTTATAGAAGAAGTTGAAAATTTGATCTACACACATACAAAATCTCCTTCATATTCCTGAAATAGACGTGAAAATAGACAGAATCAGGGCCTATAAAACCCCAAATGCCACCAGACGACGGCGGTTGGGCTCACGTTGGAATGGAATGCACCCCATTCTACGGCGGAACATGGGAGTGTGTGAGCATTTCTTGCTTTGCAGCCACATATCAAATCTTAAAATACTATTCTGACTTCATATTCCAAGCATATTGTACAATCCAATTATCAATGGCAACAACTAAATGATCAGTGCTGAGAAAAAGTAAATATATCGGTTTATTTATGACTTTCTGGACAAACGTTCCGCCACTACTTCCGCGTCACCGCAGCCAATGAGAAGAGGACAGAGAAGCCGTCAGACGCGCTGATTGGATACGTGCGATGGCAATAAAAATCCTTTTTATTCTTATAAAAGAAAACAAAAAGACTTCCAGGGGAGGCTGAAGAAGACTTTCATGGAAAACCCAATGTGCCATAAAAATGTCTTGCTGATTATGATGTCGAAATAGGCCTGGAAACAGGAATGACGTTGCGCTCCCATCTACGTCACTTCCGGGATTCCGTCTGACGTGTGGATAGCACGTCAGACGGATATGTTAAAATAAACATATTCGCACTCCCAAAACGTAACGTCACCTTTTAAAAACTCTTTGGGAGCTATTTCTGGTGTTTATGTTTCTGCTCTTTATCTTATGTTCCACTTTAACCAGCACCCAGTTAGGGATGTGCGCCACTGTTTACTTCTGGATGGCGAACACACGCACACAAGATAACAGAATATCAAAACTTTAATAGTCTACCGCAATTTGACTGGTGAAATTACAATGGAGATGTTACAAAAAACAAAAACAAAAAAAAAAACGTGATTTCAGTAGTCGTAATTTGTGCTTTTATTTGTTCCAGAAACAGGAAGGTTGTGTAGACAACCGGCTCCGCTCTTGACTATATTGATCTAATTTCCGACGTGCCTGGACCAGAAATAAGTGTTGAAACATCATTATAATCCGCATATTTCACGTACTTCTGTGAGATCGAGTTGTGTTTAGGCCTGATTACAAGAACACCGGCTTATTCTAGCATATTAAAAGCGTTGCAACCACTGAAGTGAAAAAGAGAAAAAAAACGTAGTATTTCTACATATTTGATGAGAGAGCGGACAAAATGTCTGTCGAAACGAAAAAACTATGGATTGTATACATAAAATGAATGAATAATGTGAAAATAAAGGGTATATTTCTCGCTAGAAAAGTGATCAAAACAATGGTAGAGTCGCAATCTATTTTAAAATATGACAATTTCCACCCAAAATTGAAGGGATAGCCGCCATGTTTCCTTGTGAGAAACTCCACAGTCACGTGACCTACAGAAATGAATGGGAAAATCAAACGTAGTAAGTCTACGTATTTTGAGGCAAAATTGTAAAATAAGTACGTATTGTGGTGTGGACCAACGTAGGACTGTCATGTTTTGGAATGAGACTGGGTTGCCTAGACAGAGGTAGGTAGAAGACCCCTTTCCTCCCCTCGGCAACACCTTTATAGAGCAGCGATAACCCCTTGAGACAAAGGCCTAGATTAGATCCCACCAAATATGACAATTAGTTAAACATAGACACACCATTTCCCATATCAGATTTAAATGTCATGGCTATAATAATATTATCTTAAGCCCTTCTGACTCTGGTAAACAACCCCTGCTTCTGCCCATCTCTTACTCTGACTTGTAAGTGACAGTGACAGTTTATATTGTAGTCTATAAGGATTAAGAAATCCACCACACCATATGTTTTCACCTCAAAGCAGATCGGCTATTGTTTATTGCCCTGCATTTTTTCACAATAGCCTACTTTTTTTTTGTTTATCGGAGATGCAGGGCATTTGAGAAATGCAACAGTTATATTTCATCTTAATGCTGCTGACAAGAGCGCTTCTTGGGATCGCACCCAAATTAAATTTAAAAAAGTATGCGACAAAAGTAGAGTTGTGGATACAAGCACCACTCTTTGAGATAGAAGGCAGGTGTGGAAACCACTTGACCAAACAGGTCAAGTGGATTCTAAACTGTCATGCTACCATTAAAACTTCTATCCTTTGACATCATTGTGTTCTAGTTCCATTCAATGGAGAACGCAGCCCTCGTTTACGTTGCCATGGTGACTCGTCGTGGCTCCATTGATGCTGGCTTTTTGACATGGTAGCACATGTGTAAAACTCTGGGTTGAACCACAGTTGATTAAACCAACTCAGTTCAGCTGTTCGGGTACCGAAAGCTCAGAGTTTTGTATCTCCCGAGTAGATCAATTCAGAGTTCAGGGTTGCACTCAGAGTTTGTTGAACCTGCTGCATGAAACGGACCTCAGGATTCATTCTAGATTATCTGATAAACTCCCACCAAAATGAACACATGAAGTAAATTAGCCCATATTGAACGGACCTTTTGTAAACCAAGTGAAGTTACAATATGGTTTACGAGGGTGAAAACAGTAAAAAAAAAATAAATAAATAAAATGAAAATCTCCATAAGAAACACAGCCTAACTTTTATTTATCTTTTTTTTATTTATTTATTTGTTTGTTAAAACATTTTTTTTAAATTGTCCCGGGACAATGAAAATACTCCAGTATTGTTTTAACACTGCAGTGGCTTTTATTTCTCATGAACATAAAACTGAGCATTGAGATAACATTTCAGATAAAATCAGAGTGACTGTGTGTGATCAGAATTCTGTGAGAGAAGCGCCATCTCCTGGTGATACCCTGTATTTCAATAAATGGGTGGAGTTAGACTAAACATTGACACTCCCAGCAGAAAGAGGGGGGGGGGGCACTCCAGTGGCTGGAATTTGGAGGGAATTTGGCTGGAACTTGGTTGGAACTTGGCTGGAAAAGGAGGCCATTCGGCTGGCTTTCAGCCTGAAGGGGAACTTTTAAACCGCTAATATACCTATTCATACATAATATATAAAAACAGGTCAAAAAGCAAAAGAGGTCTGTACTGAAACACTTCATTTGTGGTATGAGAAGAAGCTCCTTTAATCACACTCATATGGATTTGGCAAAGGTGTAATGTTTAATTTAGCAACAGTTTCAACAACAACACATTTCATGTGTGAAATCACTTTGTATATTTATTCGTGAATCTTTACATAAAAGCCTATTAGCCAGTTCCTCAACCAAAATGCAACAATGTTTGGGACATGCACATACCCAGGGTTTGGATGTGCACACTTGTGTTTAAAGACTTGTGCTACCAATTAAACAAAGTTGACCATCTTTCAACTGTTGAATCTTTTCTTTAGTCTGTCACAAGTCTGACTGTTATACAGAACTCCATCAACTAAAAATGCCTATAATACCAAAAGCAGTTGCTTAGACTTTCACATATTTTAGCAATGTCAAGCCAACATGAAGCTCGAATATTTTCTTGCTGTGAGGGATGATGAGTACAGCAAAAAAGGCCAGTATCGGAGCGAGTACATTGTATCGGGACATCCCTATAAATTATACAAAAAAATATTATATATATTACTATATACTATATATACCATATAAACCAGTGAAAACAAAGAATTTTTGGCTGAAATAGTGAGTATTTATCTGATAAATTATACTTTGGTCTTGGGTAATCCCCACTACAAAACTAGATAAAGGCAGAAAAAGTGTACCATTGAAGTTCAGATATATCGCCATGTAATATCATTTACTTGGTAAGTAAAGTATAACTGTACTGTAAAAAAAAAAAAGCCGCACTTGTTTCCATGTAATTACCATGTTCTTACCATATAATTTGTAACAGAAAATACCTCATTATTAAATAAACGCAAACTTGTACCATGTAGGTTTAGATAAATTACATGTTCATTTACTCAGTAAGTAAAGTGAAACTGGACTGTAAAAGAAAGCCTTGTTTGTTTCCGTGTAATTACCATGTTCTTACATATATAAATTGCATTAGATAACTCATTTGACCAGTCAATAAACACAAACTTGAAACATGTAGGGTCTGATACAGAACTGTGTAAATGATCATTTAGCTTTGTAAACTGAAACTGGATGTAAAGGTAAGGAATAAGAAAACTCCCATCAATTTTCAAACAGCGGAGCCACTCAACAAATGTTTGAACTCTGAAACATTACGCACCTTTGATAAAGTGCTGTTAAACTGTGTTTCACTGCATGATCCAATGTCTGTAAATAAGCATGCCCTCCTTGTGCTCTTCTCTAAGCCTTTTTATGAAGTTCTTGCAGGTTTTTGGAAAGCTGGCAACAGTGTCTTCTTCTGTAAACACCTGCATTGGTGCAAAGTCCTCATCCTCTGAGGCGATAATGATGCAATGACAGCAGTCAATGCAGTTGTATTTCTGTCCATATCAAGATATTTGCAGCTGAGACTGAAGCTCCTGGTGTGCCTCTTTTAGGACAGTCCGTTGTGCATGGACAACCTCTTCTGGATTTTGAACTATCAGGACAGATCATAACATGAAAATACAAATTAACCTTGTACCAGCATTACACAACTATATTGATAAGCCAGATTGTGCATAACAGGGCACTCTAGAATCAGACATTCATTAACCAAAGCCAACCAGGTCGGCCCTATTCCCATTCACAATAGTGTCACATCAGAATTCAGAACCGGCCCAGCCCTTAATATAGGTAGATGTAACGTAAATATAAGAAATACTAGATTATGTGTGTTGGTACAGGTTAGGGCTGCACAATTAATCATTAAAAAAATCGCAATCTCAATTCACACGTGATCTCATTTCTACCCACAACGATTCTGAAACATTTTTAATCACGAGCTGCATCACAAAAAAAAAGTTTCCCAATTTTTTTTCAAGCGCCCTCAAATGCTGCACTACTGTTGCCTCCCCTCCCCCTTAACCAATGGTAAAGAACTACAACTATGCATCTGCCAAAGTACTCCAACGAAGCTCTTGTGCAAACACATGCTTTATTTTGAACTACCTTTTGAATAGGATGTTTTGTTCAAGTTTATTTGTACAATTAAAATTTTTTGAAAAAACAAAACAAATCGTGCCAGGGAATTGTGATCTCAATTTTAAGCGAAAAAACATTTTTCCCAGAATCGTGCTGCCCTAGCAGGTCATAGCTTTGTGCCTGCTTAAATCAGTCAGCACATGAAGGTGCTACATTGAGAGAACTAATTTATTTAAGGATTTATTAAATGAAATTAAATGAAATTAAAAATACTTTATTTATTCCGGAAGGGAAATTCAACATTGTAAAAAGCTCACTCTTTTTTTTTTTTTCTTTTCTTTTTTTTTTTTTTTTTTTTTTTTGTTTGTTTTCTTTGTTTTTAACAATATAACAGTTCTTTTATCTTGTATCCTAACATCTCTGGAAGATTTCCTATCCTGAGAGAAGCCCAGGGCTGTACAATTTCCTGTTATTTCGTTTTGCTCGTCGTTGAACTCCTATCTTCAAATATCTTGCACAGTCCAAAAATTGAAGGCATATCCATTTTTGGCGCAGACATAAAATTGACATCGACCCAGTTGTCTCATGGGACATCAACCCATGAAACTACTTTTTCTAAAAGATAAAGCTCAAATTCAATATGCTCAAGCTACTGAAAAGTTTTCCAATGAATCAGGCCTTAAACTAAACATTAAAAAAGTGAAATCTTATACAGAAACAATTATATCCAACATACCAGTTAAAGAATGTGTTTAGGTGTGTGTTAACACTTTCCAGTCATTCACTTAAAAACCATGGGCATAGGTTAAATTCAACTCAGTGTTATATTTGAGATTGCAAACTTGCTGTGCAGGTGCACCAACAAAATACTTTTTTTCCTTTAACCTAAATGTATTACTCCATGAAGAAAAAATTATATCAGTATATTGTTATTATTATTATTATTATTATTATTATGAAGTAATGAAGTTTAGTCCACACATCTATTGAGGGACACAAATATGGATTTAGATACCTATCCCCACAATTCTTAATGTTTCTTTCATAATGTATTATGAAAAATACATTATGACTCAGACTGGACAGAATAGGGGATTGCTTCTGGCTGCTGAGTGGTGGATGTAAGTCTAGCACATACTTTAGATCAAGACACCATTCACCATGAAAGCTGCATCCTGCGTTTTTGGTGCAGATTTAGAAAGTTTCTTTAGCTAAATTAATATAACCTTACTTTCCAAAATGTGCTCAGCTGCACTTTTTTGCCCGTATATTCTATTTCTAAGAAAACAGCTGGTCTGACTGTTTTAGAAGTAATATTTTCCTTTTGCCGTTGTCTTCACAGATGGTCAGATCTTTAACTGCTGAGATGTCCGAGTCTTTTCCACATGTATTAAAGACAGGTTGAAGGTGTATAGGTGTGAGAGTCAGCAGTGAATGCAATGATGGTCCTGGTGCTGCCGCAGCTCTGCTTTGTGTTGGAAGCTGTAGAGGCAGTGAGGGCAGCGGTATGGCCAGTCATCCCTGTGTTTACGGCTGTGGGTGATGAGGTTGGAGCTCTGGCTGAATGCCTTGCCACATATCTGACAGACGTGAGGCTTCTCCCCTGGTACACAAACAAGACACAACAGTTCAACAGACAAGATGTTTCAGACCAGGTCCATAGATATTATTAATGATTTCATGTTATCGTATAAAGCTGTTAGAAGAAAATATAGGTATACTATTATATCTGTATTGTTATGATCATTTATTCTGTTGTCTGTTTGATTTTACTGCTATGATCATTTACTCCAACAAATGATTATTATTCTTCAATGTGTTTTGACTGTTATACACATATTTCTGGAATTTCATTAAATCTGCTTGTCTTGGAGTATACAGAACTCACTGTTGACTTGTCTGCATTACTTTTTTTTTCTTTTTTAACTTGTCCTGTCCAGCATCATAGCAAGCGGAATGACCATCTGGCTGCTTTATTGTGTTGGACAGATTTGCTTTACAATAAGTCCCCTTGGCAAAGCAAATCTTTATGATATCAAGAGGATCCTTTATAAGGCTCCTTATCTTATGATCTAAGTATCATAAGATCATACATACACACGCAGAAATACACAGAAGGTAAGCAGTATCACAGTGTCATCATGCAGAATTAAGGGTCTCTATGGTGATGCAGTCATGCAGATGCAACCTCGTCTCTGCAAGGAGGAAGAAGCCTGCATGGCCCAAGACCCGGGCCCCCAGCAGCCTCCAGAGACCCCAGACCTGGGCCACCAGCAGCTGGCCAGATGCTTGGACCTGAGAGAAGTGGGCTGCTATTTAAAGTGCCTGGGGAGCAGTTGGTGGGGGTTGAGGACCTTGCTCAGGGGTCCACAGTGGTTCTCCTGAATGTTGTGTCGGGGACTTGAGCCCGGGTCTGCTGCGCCCCAGCCCGCGACATTAACAACTATGCTACCCACCAATAGAATCAATTAAAGATCCATGTAAATGAGATTTAAATTTCTTTGTTTGAAAGCATAAATTGCTGTACCCCAAGAGGGTGTTTGTTTGCTCCTATCATTCCGTTGATTGTGAAGCGAAGAAGCTGCATCCAGATCCAGATCTGGGCTACAAATGTCTACTTGCTAAGAAGAGGTGAGAGCTAACCAGGAGCCAGGATACAACTAACAAGACATCTGCTTCAACCAGCACTGTTGGAGGTTATCATTAGCTCAGCTGGTAAGCAGGTCATTCAATGACTGAAGGATCAGCAGTTCAAATCCCAATCCCCCAGCCATCTGTCACTGTGTCCTTGGGCAAAACACTTAACACTTGCCTCCGGTAAGGGCATCACTGGTGTATGAATGTGTGAGATTGTTTTGATGGTCGTCGGAGAGGCCATTGGCCGTCCGCCCCAGGGCAGCTATGGCCAGTCACCCCTCCAGAATCCATGTTCCGATACAGGCGGAAATAAGAACTACTCTTCAGGTCGGCTCTTCTGGAGCTGGCTGGACAGATGAGACAGATGAACTGGCATACTCATCTCAATCGCTTACATTGCCTTGCTTGTCACCACATCAAGCGAGGAGTAACGGCGTCTAATCTGCGCTCTCTGTCTGTCCAGAGCTTCACTTTAAATGGTAATGGTACTTATATCGCGCTTTTCCAGTCATACTAACCGCTCAAAGCGCTTTTGCTACATATCACATTCACCCACTCACACACACATTCACACACACATTCATAGCCCGATAGGCACATCGGGAGGCAACTTGGGGTTCAGTGTCTTGCCCAAGGACACATCGGCATGTAGTCTGGGGAAGCCTGGAGTCGATCCCACAACCCTCCGATTGAAAGCTTGCTCTACCACCTGAGCTACAGCCGCTTTGAGACTCTATGGGACATGTTTTATCGCTGGCTCTCCTGAAGCAAGATCAGTGTCGTATAAGACATTTCTTCTAAAACACTTCTTTGAGTGGAGTTGGATGTTATGTTTGTTACAGAAACATGGATTCGGGAAGACAGGTTTCCCGAATCTATTTTCTGAATTTTGCCTGAATTTTTGCCTCCAGACTGTTCATATGTTAACTCTCCTCGCCCCCCAGGATAGGGGAGGCATTATTGCTATGATCTGGAGATCATCTTGCCCCTGTCAGAGAGTGACCACAAACTTTTACTCTTCGTTTGAACTTCTGCTGTTTCAGCTTCAGATGAACCCCTCTTTCCTGTGTGGGTGCTGATTGCCCTCCGTAATTTAATAAGAAGTAGGACTGACTTCTCTGATTTTGTTGGGGGTCTAATGCTTATGGCTGAATGGCTTCTGATTGTTGGTGACTTTAACATTCATGTATGTTGTCCATCTAAACCACTTGTGCAGGATTTTTTTCAGGTTCTTCAGATTCTTTTGGTTTGCTGCAACTGGTTCCTGGGCCCACCCACAACTTAGACCTTGTTCTTACGTTCGGGCTAAATCCTTCTGTCACTGAGATTTGTGATGCTGGCTTGTCTGATCACAGCCCAGTTCTATTCAATGTCATTCTCTCATCACCCCTCTCTAAGCATATTTTTTTCCTGTAAAATACAAACGAACCACATCTCTGCAGACTCCAGCATTATTTGCTGCAGCTCTAAGTTGCTCCACTCTCCCTACTATAGCTGCTGATGATGTTGAGAGTTTTTGCAGATCAATTTAATACACTTTGTTCTAGCATCCTTGACTGTATTGCTCCCCTCTCAGCCCTAGACCAATGGACAAGCTGAATGATTCCACTCTCTGCTGCCTTTGTAGGCGTGTGGCGTGCAAGTGGAAAAAGGACAGATTGCATGTCTCTTGGCATATGGAGAGACAGACTTGTACAATATCAAAGGGAGGTCAAGCATGCTAAAACCACTTATTTTTCAGAACTTTAAAAATTATTCAATGGTCTTTTTCTTTCTCTGGATGCTGGTCGTCCAGTAGTTCTTATTTTGCTGGATTTAACAGTGTCTTGACACTGGAAACCATCACATTTTAATCTCTTGCTTGGAACAATACGTTGGGCTAGAGGGGCGCTGTCCCTGACTGGTTTCAGTCCTACTTAACAATTAGGACATGTAAGGTCCAATTGGGGAGTGTTTTTCTGACCCCTACCAGTTAAACTGGTAGATAGAACCTCAGGGTTCTATTTTGGGTCCCCTTTTGTTTTCCCTGTACATGCTCCCCTTAGTATGGAATGCCATTTTATTCATAATAATAAATAAATAAATAAATACTAAAATAAATAAGTGTTCCACAATATAAATATATATGAAATGCACAAAATAATTGTTTCCATATTTATTTATTTAGTCACTTATATGTTTAGTTATATATTTATTTATTTATCTATTAGGTTAGTTATTCATTTATTTATTTATTTATTACGTTATTTATTTATTTATTTATTTATAAAGTTATTTATTCAGTCTTATATTTATCTATTTAGTTTTGTTAAGTCATTTATTTATTTATTTATTTATTTATTTATTCATATATCAAGTTATTTATTTAGTTATTCATTAAGTTATTTATTTAGTTATTAATAAAGTTATTTATTTAGTTATTCATTTAGTTATTTATCTATTTATTAAGTTATCTATTTTGTTATTCATTAAGTTATTTATCTATTTATTAAGTTATCTATTTTGTTATTCATTAAGTTATTCATTTATTTATATATTAAGTTATTTATATAGTGAAACCTTTATTTTGTGCTCACACATATTTTGGGAGGCTTTTATTTTGCACCAAGACTTTGTGCTGCTTCTTTTTGCGTTTCTTTATTTCGCATCCTAATATTCAAATTTAGGGGCGGGGTTGTGGAGTGATGCAGCTGACGACCTATGACAGGCTATGGCTATGGCTCCACGCGTCTGTACGTCACACTGGTGGATAGGGCCAGAATCTGTTTCTTCCAGCCGGGTTGCTGCAGAGAGCCAAAGTGAAACGAGCCCAGAACCTCCACAGCAGTACGGCAGGTTGTGGAAGAAGACCTGTCCTGTGTCCCTGCAGAGCTCCCGTCCCGTTGTGACATGCTAGGCGCTAACTACGTAACGACCGGTAATAGAAAAAAATCCATGAGGGACTTCATGATCTGAATGTTCAACCATGGACACATGATGCCCCTGAACTCCAGGACATCTCGTTTCTTTATCCTTTAGCTTTATCCAGATGCAAACGTAAACACGATTCTCCGCGATCTGTTCCAGCCTTTTCACGACTAAACTGCTACTTCCTGTAAGCACCGGCAGTTCCGCCCATCACTGTTGATAATGGCGCCGCCGTCCATCCACCAGTGTGACGTACAGACGCGTGGAGCCGCAGCCAGCCTGTCATAGGCCATCAGCTGCATCACTCCACAACCCCGCCCCTAGATTTGAATATTAGGATGCGAAATAAAGAAACGCAAAAAGAAGCAGCACAAAGTCTTGGTGCAAAATAAAAGCCTCCCAAAATATGTGTGAGCACAAAATAAAAGTTTCACTATATAAATAACTTAATATATAAATAAATGAATAACTTAATGAATAACAAAATAGATAACTTAATAAATAGATAAATAACTAAATGAATAACTAAATAAATAACTTGATATATGAATAAATAAATAAATAAATGACTTAAAACTAAATAGATAAATATAAGACTGAATAAATAACTATAAATAAATAAATAAATAACGTAATAAATAAATAAATAAATAAATAAATGAATAACTAACCTAATAGATAAATAAATAAATATATAACTAAACATATAACTGACTAAATAAATAAATATGGAAACAATTATTTTGTGCATTTTATATATATTTATATTGTGGAACACTTATTTATTTTAGTATTTATTTATTTATTTATTTGTAGTTGTTTTGAAAACCCCCCCTAGGGGTTATGGTTCGACAGCGTATGGCAGCTTCCCAAGGGGGGGGGAAACCGAAATCACCGGCCTGAGAAAAAAAAAAACTCCCACATATCCCCCCCCCCCCACAATAACCACATCCAAATCAACCCAACCAACAACCCAAAAAAAAAAAAGGCCCAAACACGAGCAATAGCCAGAGAGGTAATCTCCTCTAAAGAAAAAATCTGCCATGGCAGAGCTTTTAGGGAAGTTCTTTCCAACAGAGAGGCAAACCACCAAACATTTGTGGTTTCATGAAGAGTTTTCTCTATTACAGGGGACAGATCAAGGTACATCTGCCCCTTGGGTTGGGCGATATTGCCTTTTAGTAATATCCAGGTATTTTTATGGCATGTCACGATACACAATATTTTACCTTAGCCTTGAATTAATGCTTTGATGCATTTAATCACATCAGTAAGATGATTCTGTGTCTACATTCCCAAACATTCCCGTTCATACTGCATTAATATTTGCTGATTTTAATATTCATGCCAAAAGGGTGAAATCATAACTAAACAAATTCATCAAAACGGCATTGAACAGTTAAAGCAGTGCAGTAAACATCATGTAATTAAAAAAAAAAAAAAAAAAAAAAAAAAAACAAAGTGCCAACGACTACTGTTATGCCTTTTGGTAAAAGAAACAGATAATTAGTTCATGGGGTGAATTATTTACATTTAAACGGGAATAAATAAGTTGATAGTTACTAAAAGTAAGTTATTTCATGATAAAAAAAACAAAGTTAAAACATTTGGATTTCAGATTTTATTAGTGTGACACATCTTTTCTTAAAAAGCTCTTTGTTAAAACGAATGCTCAGTTATGCGAGCGAGTGAGTGCTCGCACCGTAACAAGGATCTTTGTTGTTTTTTCTCTGGCAATGTTGCAAGAGAAAAAAGTGAGGAAAGAACTCGTGTGCGGCAAATGTGTTGTACATACCTGAGCCTCGGAAAACTTAAAGGAGCTAAAAGCGATATTTTTCACCGCTAGGTGGGCTGGTGAGCACTGTGCCGAGACCAAAACAAAGTGTGCCATGATTGACAGTCTCTTACGCTCGCCCCCTCCTCCCTCACCCCCACTCTCTTCTCATCAGCAAAGGAATGTCTGCCAAAACAGGAACATTATCAGAACAAAACACAGGATTTTTTGGAAGATGTCGAGTAACAACGTGAGTACCTGCTAACTTTATAATGCTGAAAGTGATATTGTTTTATTTTGGTAAGTTATAGGTTACAGTTTAGTCCGTAAGTAATTATTACGCCATTGATTTCGCCTCATAATTAGCATCAAATGATGCCAATAGTGTTGGCAAGCAGTACACAGTAACAAATGTACAATATAACGGCTGTATACAACTTTTCTGTAAATAAAACCCAAGTTAGTTGCAAAGTAATTTCGTGGATAATGCAACTGTCCGATTAACAATGAGGGTTACGTCTGTACACCCAGTCAGTGTCTAATTTTAGTCTATTCATAACTAATAAACACAGCATTTGCTAACGCTGCTCTGTAAACACGAGCAAAGACGTGAGCTACGTGGGTTCTGCAGTTATGTGGACTCAGCCGCCGTGACCGTTTTTTTTTTTTTTCTTATCTTTTTTTTTATCAAAACCACCTTCATCTGGCGCTAGATGACATCTTCTTTTTATCTGATTACTACGACAGGCAGCAGCGTCCTGTCTGCTGAGGCTGGCATCGCGAGTGAAAGACGGAAAGTCACAAGGTTTAGCCTGGACCGAGGGTCGAAGGGACAGCAGCGCCGAGATCCTTTTGTGGCTGTGGTTGCAACCACTCCGTAATAGTGGCTGCAACCACTCTCGAAATGGTTGCAGCCACTCCGGAATGACTGCAACCACTCTCATACTGGTTGCATCCACAGCCAGAATGACTGCAACCACTCCGGAATGGTTGCATCCACTCTTTTATCTTTAAGACCACTGTCTGAGCGACTTCAGACTGACTCCTACCGCTTTCAGAACGGCTGATAAATGCTGCTGCTGCTTTGGGAATGATTGATACACGCTGTTGAGTCTTTCGTATTACTTTATAAAATAAACAACCAGGTTATAATCATCCGTGGATACTTTTAGCCACCGATTCAGATCGACTGGCCGCGACCAGTCCGACCAGCCCAGCCACAGGGTGACTGTGACCACACTACTTGTCAGAATGACAGCAACCACAGCCGGAATGACTGCAACCACTGTCAGACTGGCTGCAACCACAGCCAAGATGACTGCAACCGCAGCCGGAATGACTGCAACCACAGCTGGGATAGCTGCAACCACAGCCGGAATGACTGCAACCACAGCCGGAATGACTGCAACCACAGCTGGGATAGCTGCAACCACAGCCGGAATGACTGCAACCACAGCCGGAATAGCTGCAACCACAGCTGGGAAAGCTGCAACCACAGCCGGAATGACTGCAACCACAGCCGGAATGACTGCAACCACAGCCGGAATGACTGCAACCACAGCCGGAATGACTGCAACCACAGCTGGGATAGCTGCAACCACAGCCGGAATGACTGCAACCACAGCCGGAATGACTGCAACCACAGCTGGGATAGCTGCAACCACAGCTGGGATAGCTGCAACCACAGCCGGAATGACTGCAACCACAGCCGGAATAGCTGCAACCACAGCTGGGATTGCTGCAACCACAGCCGGAATGACTGCAACCACAGCTGGGATTGCTGCAACCACAGCCGGAATGACTGCAACCACAGCCGGGATAGCTGCGACCACTGTCAAACTGCCTGCTACCGCTTGAGTAACTGTTAGCGTAATGCTTGGCGACTGGTGGATAAATATCCCTGCTTTCAAAATGTTTTATTTATTTGCTTATTTGTTAAAGGTGCCACAGGGCTCAGATTGGTTGCTGACCGCTGCTTCGCGTCCACTGACAGAGCACTTGCATGGTGGCTGCTAATGGTTTCTGAATAACAGATACACAATATCCCCCAGAAGGATTTTTAGAACACGCGGTGTTCAGATTGTCAGCAGCACCTTTGAAGTTACTGCAGCCAGCTCGCGCCCGCTGTTCCAGTGTTTGTCTCCGCTGACCGAGCGGTTCCATGGGCACTTTGAGGAATGGTTAAAAATGTTGCTACTGCTTGGGAATCGGTTACTCTGTTGTGTACATGTATAGTGGATGTAAACTGGTATTGTAAACAGTTCGTAGGATAATCAACAAACCAGAGAGTCATGATCTCTCTTCTAGGAAATACAGTACAGACAGCTTCAATGTATGCATGAAGTTGGTGGCGTACTACCAGCACTTCCGGTTCTTTCCACTGTGTATTTCAAAATAAGAATCTTGCACGAGTGCCACTGCCACATCTTATTACAAGGGAATAGTTGTTGCTATCACAATTTTTGATTCCTGTCAAAGCACATAGGCCTGCTCCACTTTACCCGCGGTCTGTGCTTACTAAACAATTACTGTCCTAAACTGCTGATGTGCTATGAGAGTTCACTAGTAGAAGATGTCAAAGGTCAACTCATTCCAGTCTTTTGTGACCTTTAAAATAATGCTACTTTTGTTTGTGTCTGTGTTTAGATACCAGTCCATATTTTCACCTTTCATCAATATTTTTATTTGTCTTGCACAACTGAGACATTTTAAATATGTAAAGTTTCACATTCAAGTGTTCTTTTTTTGTAAATAAATAGATTAAAATGATTGTGTGGATCATTTTCATTCAAGTGAAATTTCAAAAACCTTTTTCCTTTTATGAGCTGTTGTTAGACAAAAGGTTCCCATGCAGAGCACAGTAAAGGGCATAAACTATATAGTGTAGTTGAAACAATTACACTGATTTGTTTTTGGAAACTTACAAAGACAACAGGAATTTGACAAAAATCTATAATCTGATTTTCAGCATTCAGTTTTGTCATCTTCGTGATGAATTATTTGCTTCAAGATTTTTAAAATTTGAATTCGAGGCAAGTGATAAGAAAAACTACAATACAGTGATTTAACATCATTTTTATTTTTGTGACATTTTCATCTGACAGGTGATGAAGGTCCAGGCAGCAGTTTCTGTCTTCAAATAGCATCTGTACAGTGAGACAATGAAATTAGTCAGAGGCACTAAAAAAATAGATTGCAACTAACTCCAGAAATATAATCGCCTCTTCTGAGATGCTGCTTTTCCAGTTCAGCTGTGGTGGAATGGGTGATAGTGGGCCAGGTCTTCTGGGGTCAAGGTGCTGGGTTCTTCTACCGGCTCCTCTCACCTGAAGCCAGTCTCTTCTCCACAGTTTTGGTCTGCAGTTTCCCGATAAATCCAGAAGTTTTGGGAGTTTAGTGCACACATCACCGCCTGGCATGTGCTTTGTAGAGCCTCTTGTATCTGGGCAAAAAACAACTGTTATTTCAAAAATACATTTGAGGTTCAGTTAGTTATAAACAACATTATGGCTGCAATGTTTCTGTTCTTTAGTAAACAAAATAAAAAATTATAGAATGAACTATAAATGCCAGTGAGAAAACGCCACTCACATCTTTCTCTCCATCTTTTGATCGGTGATGGTCTCTGGAGATGAAAGTTGTGATCCAAAGCAGCAAGATGTCTGGCCTCAAACCAGAGGTGGAAAAACTAGCGCTACTGCCTTGCATGAGAATGTGGCTCTGATCACCTCCAGGTCAGGTGATCTGTAAGGGATACATAAGGTTAGATATGATTTTTGTCATTTATAATAAAACATGATCATAAATCATATTATACACGATCATAAACAATATCTGACATGATCGTATATAATATATTATATATGATCATATATAATATGATCATATATAATATGATCTATGTAAGATATGATCATGTATCATATGATCTAAGATCATATATGTGATATATGATCAGTGATGGAGCAGGTTTGCTGGCAACAAGCTTTATGATATGAAGTTTGATGCAGAGAACTTATGAAATGAAATTTCAAATCAAATTTCACATTTTCATTTTAAAAACACCGGAACAAAAAGGGGGAAAAGGCCTGAATAGCCAAGGATCTCGTAGCTGGTTGCAGCTGACTCTGCTAAAGGTGCGGTCGGATCCAGGTTGTCACTTCTAGCAGGTGCTAGTAACTCACGAGCTACTAGCATGCTGGCATTAGCTGGACTGCCTGCTACTCACATTACAACAGTAAAGAGTGACCGACTGCGGTTCAAACTCCGACAGTTACCCACGCCAGGACTGTAGCACTACACTGTATTGAATAAACATTGCAACATGTTCAAACAAAAACAAACATCTGACATCATGTTGTTACCTACCTGTTCAGCAGAAGAGCAGCTCTGAGTCAAACTGAAGTCCTGTTCTGTCTCACAGTGCTCTCCACCTTGGAAATATAATCCTCGTTTTGTCTCTTTCCTTGTCGGACAACTTTTTGGGGGGAAAAGATGGTTGTTTCTGTGGAGGTAATATCGGCTCCTGGTGGTCTCCAGCTGAACGCTTCAAACGGCTGGGTTCAGTCTCCGCCAATTTGCTTGTACACTCTTTGTCGCCCTGGCGGTGGCTGTTTATAAGGAAGGGGGTGCATGTAAGCATGCACGTACATGGACGTACATGCATGCGCGGCCGGACCGGCAATGTAAACACCGAGCTGGAGATCAACACAGGGAGGCGCTGTGTGACGTCATGCTATATTCCAGATGAAAACACATATCTAGTTCTGTACATAAAGATTTTTTAATTCCTTAAAAGTGAAAATAATGACTTTTCACTCATTGCTCCTTTAAGTCTTTGTAAGTATAGTGCTGTGTACGTGTGCTAATTACAGTACTTACTTAGTTAAAAATTCTTCCTCCTCCATTTTTTTTTAACTTGTGCTGCTGCTGCGTCCTGAGCTCTCTGACTGCTGAGCTGCTACTGCCGGGCACATGACTGAGCACAAAGCACACATGATGTACATAACTAGGAGTGCTTGTTTTATCTCTCTGTGCAGAGCAATGCAGAGAGACGAGGAGTGAGAAAACCCCACCTGCAACTAAAAGCAATGGAATACTCGAATATGACCAATATAAGGATTTTCTATATCCGGGGACTACCTTGAGTATATTCGATATATCGCCCAGCCCTATCTGCACCAAGAGTTTTCTCTGCAGAAGCTGACAGTCAAGGTACATGTATATCTGCAGGGAACAGTCCACTGTACATCTGCACCAAGAGTTTTCTCTGCAGAAACGGACAGTCTACTGTATATCTACACAAAGAGTTTTCTCTACATCAGGGGACAGTCCAAGGTACATCTACAGCAAGAGTTTTCTCTACTGCAGGGGACAGTCCACTGTAAATCTGCACCAAGAGTTTTCTCTACAGCAGGGGACAGTCCAAGATACATCTGCACCAAGAGGTTTTTTTTCCAAAGATGGGGACAGTCCAAGGTAAATCTGCACCAAGTTTCCTCTACAGGAGGGGACAATCCACGGTACATCTGCACTGAGAGTTTTCTCTACAGCAGGGGACAGCACCAACATGAGCACCAACAGTTTTCTCTACTGCAGGGGACAGTCCCTCATACAGTTACTATACAAGACATAATTGATTTTTTAAACAATCAGTGCAAAACCATACCGAAAACCGTTACCACAAAACCGTAATAAAAACCAAATTGTGGATTTTATGAACCATTCCACCCCTACTTCAGGAGCACTTACAGACACCAGACTTTCCAGTTCTGCGCCTAACTGTATTCCTAAAATTTTAAAAGGTATTTTTCAATTATATTCACAATGTGATTTATAGACCATTTCACCCCAACAATGACAAACATTAAGTTTTTTGGTTGTTTACAGTATAGTTTAAGTTGTAGTAATAAATGAAGTGACAAAATACAAAACCTCCTCTGTAAAAACTTTTGACTGCAATATGTGAACAAAATTCAAAAGAAACTTTGAATCTGGTTTTAACCAGCATTTTTTCCAAGAAATGTATGCAATTTGCACAGTGCATTTTTGACTATATAAAACCTAATTTGCATATTTAAACTTAAAATTTCAGAAAACTTACTAAACAAAATCATCGTCATAATGTGAGGAATAAACCAGGAAAGTTCCATAGTGATAAAATTGACCCTATTTGCCTGTTGTGTCTTGCCTCAAATCAATAGTAAGTGAACAACTCACTTCCAGACAAGCTTATGTCAAAGAATAGGTTACAGTATATTTGAACATTTTCTGGTCATTATCAGCAGAAAACACAAACCCACCGGTGTGAATGAAGGTGTGTTTCTTCATGTCGGACTTCTGGTGGAACCTTTTACCACAGTACTGGCAGGGATAAGGCCGGGTGTCTGTATGAATGAGTAAATGGGTAGAGAGGGTGGAAGAGCGTTTGAACACCTTCCCACACACCTTGCAGCCAAACGTCCTCTCCTGCAAACAAAAAATAATTATGGACTCAGGAGAGTTAAACTGATTCTGTAAGAATGCATTTAGTTGGCGCAACCAAGGAATAAAGCCCATTAAAGATAACTACAAACAAAACATTTATATAATTTGACACACTTACTGTAAAATATTAGTCACAACAAAGTTTTAGAAAATCAACAACTTAAGTAAATAAGTAAAAAATCTGGGTTCCGGTGTGGCTTGGGATGTAGGACATGTTGTCGGGAGCTCCGCAGGAGTTTGAATTTTAAAATAATCCAGACACCCTTCCTGCCTTGCCTTTTCTCCTTGAACTTTGGTGCCTGTTCTTTTGTATTTCCTTTTTCTTTTGTCTTTCCTCGTCATGATGGATAGACGAAAACCCGACACCTCCAAAGCAGGCCGCTATTGGTACAAAACTGGTAGATCGGCCCATTATTCCTAAGTGATTGTGGGCTGGACCAATTACAGCTGAGGGCCGATGCCCCCTCCATCTTGGGCCACCTCTCTCAATCAATCAAGAGCAAAACACGGAAAGTTTTCACAGAGAAAATTGGGAATAAAAGTGGCTAGCTCTTCATACAGATGCTGCCAAATGTATTAAAATAACACAGAAGTTTGCTGGAGGCTGAAGAGGAAGGGTTAGGTTTAAGTTTATTAGACAAGAAGGCTACATTAGACAAGTACATCCAAACAAGACAGTGTAAAAGCACTTGTTTTCATTCAGAGGCATCATCGTCATTCCATTGATATCTGGTGGGCCAGTCTTGGTTCAAAATGCCCGGGCCGATTTTCTGTCCCAGTCCAGCCCTGATTGTGACCCTGATGTACGCTTTCAGAGTCTCCTAGAGAAGGGAGGCAGAGATATCAGGAGTTTTGTTTGTATTCAGAAACAGGTCAATTTGTTTAGAAACGAAGTCGATCAATTTATCTTCTGAGAGGAGACATGTTTTCAGATGCCAGAGGGGGCGCATGGGAGGATGGGAGGCAAGGCCTATATCCAGTAAAAGTGGGGCATGATCTGACAGAACAATGGCATCATATTGGCACAGGATTGTCAGGGGTAATAGCCTGTTATCAATTACGAAGAGATCAATGCGAGTAAAAGATTTGTGGACTGTGTGAAAAGATCGGGTACGCTTTTCCAGAAGGATTGCGAAAACGCCATACATCAGAGACTGCAAAGTCCTGCATAAAAGACTGAATAACTCAGGCTGAGTGAGAGAGAGAGGAGGGTTTGGTCGATGAGCAGTCCAGTACAGCATCAAGCCAGCAATTAAAGTCACTGCCTAGTATCAAGTAATGCGAATTGAGGTCTAGAAGGAGTGAAAAGAGGTGCCTAAAGAAGTTCTCATTGTCGCAGTTGGCCAGATATTGGCCAGCACTAGTTTGTTCGACCTTTTCAGCTTAATATCCCTCGTTTAACATGGAAGTTATGGGGGACATGTCCTGATTGCACCACGGTGTCCTTGCAGTTGGCCATTTAGCACAAATTGCATTGAGACATTGTGGTACAACAGGGACGCCAGGGGTACCAGGTGCAGTACCCGATTTCACCACTTGAGGTGCCCAAGCTCCACGAAACTGCGATGAGGCCACAAGGGTGTAAAATGGACTTTTGGCCACAACTGGTGCCAAAATGGTCCAAACCGGACACTTGGCCAGAAGTGCTGCCAAACTGGTCCAAACGGGATGGGAAGGTCAGGTGCATGGGTAGGTAGGTTTAGAAATTCATATAAAATCATTCCTCCAGCAGACAAACCCCAAAACAGCATGCATAACTCAGTTCAAAATGCCGATCGTAGCCACCTTACTCTGGTGTCGATATGTGGCCACTGGACCGAGTTTCTTCCTACGTGCACGCAGAAGCTTGCGCTTCTGGGAGCTTGAACAGCATATACATGGGATCAGATGCTGTTAGTTTCAGACCATTCCCCCACACCATTGCAAAGATATGGTCCCCAGGGGGTGGGAGATGGGGTGGGACATTTGGCAGACATTTGAACGGAAGGAAGGTGCTGGTCAAATGTCCCTCCTGTACCCAGGCTTCGGGCACTCGATCGTGGGTATAGCTCCAATCATCCAGGCCCTCTGGTCATCCAGGGACATTTGGAACACATTTGAACCGATGGAAGGTGCTGGTCAAATGTCCCTCCTGTACCCAGGCTTCGAGCACTCGATCGTGGGTATCGCTCCAATCATCCAGCCCCTCTCATCATCCAAGGACCGTTGGCACACATTTGAACGGAAGGAAGGTGCTGGGCAAATGTCCCTCCTGTACCCAGGCTTAGGGCACACATGCTGGGATGTCCCTGGGGGCGGCTGGGTAAAATTTGGATGACCTGGGGCACGAGCCTCTGTCGGGCCGGGGCTTGGACATATAGCGCTCAGTGCTTAAGAGTGGGTCCCCGGGTTCGAGTGGAGCTCCAGGTGGGCCTAGGAGGCTGGAAGTCCTGAAGGTCCTGGAGGTCCAAGGGAAGGCTGGGTGGTGATGCATTCATCCAGAGCTTTGGACATCCAGGGACATTTGGCACACATTTGAATGTAAGGAAGATGCTGGTCAAATGTCCCTCCTGTACCCAGGCTTAGGGGCACTCATGCCGGGGTGTCCCTGGGGGCGGCTGGGTAAAATTCGGATTTGGACTTGGACATATAGCGCTCAGTGCTTAATAGTGGGTCCCCGGGTTCGAGTGGAGAACCAGGTGGGTCCTGGAGCCTGGAGGTCCTGCGTGTAATGGAGGTCTGAGGCCAGGCTGGGTGGCACACATTTGAATGGAAGGAAAGTGCTGGTCAAATGTCCCTCGTGTACCCAGGCTTCAGACACTCGCTCGTGGGTATGACACCAATCAGCCAGACCCTCTGGTCATCCAGGGACATTTGGCACACATTTGAACCGATGGAAGGTGCTGGTCAAATGTCCCTCGTGTACCCAGGCTTCGGGCACTCGATCGTGGGTGTTGCACCAATTATCCAGACCCTCTGGTCATTCAGGGACATTTGGAATACATTTTAATGGAAGGAAGGTGCAGGTCAAATGTCCCTCCTGTACCCAGGCTTCGAGCACTCATGCTCTGGTGACTTTCCACAGAGACCCCAGCTCAATCATCCACACGCTGAATTTTTCTAAGTCCACAGATACCCCAGGTCATCAGACCAAACTCGGAATAATTCTAAGTCCACAGATGCCCCAGGTCATCAGACCACACTCGAAAAACTTCTCAGGCCACAGATGCCCCGGGTCATCAGGGCTGACTTCTGGATTTTTTCGAAGTCCACACACATGACCCCAGATCATCCGGGCTGACTTCTGGATTTTTTCGAAGTCCACACACATGAGGTCCTGGAGGTCCTGGAAGTCCTGGAAGTCCGAGGCCAGAGTGTCTGGAGCTCCATGTCCCAGTTTAAGTGCTGGTCCCTGGGTACAAGTGGTGCACCAGGTGGGTCCTGGAGCCTGGAGGTCCTGGAGGTCCAAGGCCAGGGTGGGTGGTGCTCCAAACCTCCAGAGCCTTGGACATCCAGGGACATTTGGCACACATTTGAATGGAAGGAAGGTGCTGGTCAAATGTCCCTCCTGTACCCAGGCTTAGGTCACTCAACTGTGGGTAAAGCTCCTCATTTGGACCCTTTGGTGATCCAGGAAGGTGCTGGTCAAATGTCCCTCCTGTACCCAGGCGTAGGGCACTCAACTGTGGGTAAAGCTCCACATCTGGACCCTTTGGTGATCCAGGGACATTTGCAGTGCCACGGGGGAACATTTTTTTATGCCAAATGTCCCATTTAAGGGGATAGCAAGCCAGAAACTACAATATACCTGTCATAAGGATCAGAGAAGACCTGGTCAGAGGCAAAGGAAAACCCCCCACCCCCCTAGACCTCCCAGCAAAGGAGGAGTGGAAGATCTGCCGCACCCACCCCCTCTTAAGCTTTTGGTACCATAGGTTCTTGAGATGAGTTTTTTTTAAGAAATGCGATCTGCGCACCCAATTGTTGTCGATGACACCTTACTACATTTGCCAGGGTTATTTAGTCCTCTGCAGTTGAAACTTATAAAACGGTGACTATGTGTCATCAGAAAGGAGGGTACAGAGAAGTAGAAGCAAGGGAATAAAAGAAACGACAGAAAAGGACAATGTCAAAAGCCCAGGTTTGCCAAAGAATTTGTCTGGAACCAGCAGCCAGAGGAAGAAGGGCGGAGGGGAGAAGGGGAAAAAAAAAACAAAGACAAAAACAAACAGGAAAAAAAAAAAAAGAAAAACCCACACCCACAACTGAACGATTCGCAGAAACATCCTTGAAGATAGAATGCACAAAACCCACCCCTACCAGAGTGAACAAACCTGTGGCCATCCTGGCCCTGAGAGGACATACCCAAGAAAGAACAAGGGAAGGCAGAGGTAAAAAGTAAAAAGAAAAAAGCGTTCTAGACCTAACCTGGCCCCCTGTAGCAGTGTGACAATGTCAACATTATTAAAGGCCCAATACCACCCCTGCATACAGTGAACTTCATACCGTAGGTATATATGACGGTACATAGGCCTCCCTACCAAACCAAACCAACCAAATCAAAGATGGCGGCAGGATGCAATTTAAAGCACAAACACATACACACACACCAAAAAAAGGACAGGAGGGGGGAGGGGGGCTGTGTGTGAAGACCAGATGAACCATGCAACAGGTAATACGATGCAATCTAGAGCATGGAAATAAATGAGTGAAATAATAACAATAATAATCATAAAAAAAATATGAATACTAATTACCATTATTATTAACCACAAAAAAGATAATAACAATAAGAACATAATATACCCATAATAAGGGGGAGGCATAATAAGGGCAAGACATATAAAACCAAACCAATAATGTTGCAGGTAGCAGCAAGTTACAATCTAGATCTTACACGCCCGCCCTCACATACAAAAATAAAATAAAACAAGATAGCAAAATAAATTTATAGGATATAACTTAGAGCGCAAGCAGAGGAGAAAGGAAATAGAAAAAGCAAACAGCAAGAAAAAAGGTTTAATAAAAAAGGTGTATTATCAAGCCATAAGAGAAACACTGGAACAAACTGAGGGAATAGGCAAAGTGATCCAAAGTACGGCTGGGAATCGAAGGCCAAACTTGATTCCAGGGAAAGAGTGGAGCTCCTTCTTTGCCCCAGTGAATGCGGCCCGTCGCTTGGCTACCAATGCAGCAAAATCCGGGAAGATAGAAACCCTCTTTCCATTGTAAATAAGAGGAGCATTGGTGGAAGCTTTGTACAGAATGTCGTTGCGTTGCAACCCGGACAAAAAACGGCAAGGAGGTTCCCCATTCCTTGGTGCAGAACGAAGGGTCCGGTGAGCCCTGTGAGCACAGGTTTGTTGTTCAGACAGAAGATCCTGCAGCAAGGTGGATATAAAGTCCGTTGGATGAGGTCCGAGCTAGCTTGCCGTTGTGGTCGTGAGCAGAGATTTCCATATCGGCAATGGTCTGGGAATGCGAAGCTACCCAAGTCTCCAGTGGATGTAGGGCAGTCATGATTTCCCTCTTGATCGCCTCCGAGACCACCCATTCAAAGTTGTCCACAATGTCTGATCGCATATTACTAAATGAAATGTATTAGTAGAGGCACTCTCTTTGGGCACTCTGTCTGAGACTCTCAACCAGACAACCATCTCTTTATAATTGAAGAAGGACAAGGACCCCCTTTTGTGTACCTCGTACCACCCCATTAGTCTCCTGAATGTCGACTTTAAACTTCTGGCGAAGGTGCTGGCTCTTCGTCTTGAATGCATCCTACCTAGCCTTATTGAACCAGACCAGATGGGATTTGTAACTGGGAGGCACCCGTTCTCTAAACAAACATTCTTTTTCAACCATCCTTGCTTCATCACATCGATCATACAGCTACTGATTGACAGACAGCTCCGCAGCTGTCGGTTATATGAGGATGTTTCCTGTCATCAGATCTTCTCCAGCTGCTTCCAAAGATGCATCCTTCCCTCCATCCTGATCCTTATAAACTGGAACTATTTAAAACTCCACTGGAACCATGGAAGTTGTTATCTTCTCATTTTTAAAAGACTAATTATTTACCGCGATAGCCGCAAGCTAACGCAGGGAATGAGTGTCTCTGTCACGCCTGGCTCTATCAAATCGGTGCAGCTTCTTATCAGTTGTGGGTCTGCTTGTGTTGTTCTGGGTCACTCCTTACAGTTCTGAGTTTCCTCAGTGTAGTCTTGCAGGCTTTTGGCTGAACCAGAGGACCTGAGGCTGAAAGACAGCCTGTAGGCAACTACCTGTAGGCTACAGTTCTACTCCGGTTCTAGCTTGTAAAATGTGATTTCCCCAAATTCCTCAGCATTATCATACTTTTCTGAACTGGCTGATGATCCAAGCACACAAACCAGTTCCAATCTAGCTGTTCTGGAGCATCTTTCATGTTTTTCACAGCTTAGATTATACATGTAACTCAATGGATGGACCCCAACTCTATATGCCGCTGACAACACAATATGGCGGCTAGTTTCGCGACTGAAAAGCTATTAGCATTTAGCTGAGCCTCCTAAACATCAGATATTTTGGTAAAAAACACGTCTGATTAACTTCTAAGTAGTTGTGCACAGAACTACTTATTTTGTCTTGGTGTGTTGTTGTATGGCAAAGTTACTTAAAGTCAAGGTCGTGTCATCAGCACTTTAAAGCCAGAGTTGGTAATCCTGCTCAGAAACACATTTTGTGATACTGGGTGAAATGGTCTTTCCATCCTGACAGTGTCAATACATCATGTCGGAGCGGGTCAGCTCCAACATGATTCGGAGCTCTGACTTTTTTAGGAAAAAACTTTTTTAGGAAAAAAGTCAGACCTCTGTGAGAGCTGCAGTTCTGTAAAAACTGTGAACAACCCCTGCCGTTCGCATCGAAAGGCAAGAATTGGTATTTTGCGACTTATAGAAAGAACAAATTGATGCCTTTATGTCTTGTCCCTGTCCCTCCCCTCTCTCTGTCCCCCACGTGACCCCCCCCCCCATGTGCGCCACTCACTGTAAACAAATAAAGCTAGCGGACTGCTAACTGCTGCTGCCCCCAAAAAACAAAACAAAACAAAACAACAGTTAAGGATTAAGTCTCGGAGGCGTTGACATTTGTAGTGTAGACTTTTTTAACCGCAGAAGGAGTTGGACATGAGTGGATTAAAGCAGAACTCAGTAACTTCAGCTCGGGGCTCCCCCTAGTGGTGTCATAAAGTTCAACCCCCCTACACCCCCACAGCACACAGACGGCTTCTCTACCTGCCTTTCTTCTATTTTGATCCCTGGATATATTTCTTAGTTTTTACTAGCTTGTTGATGCTACGTTGCTGCGTTGGTAGCAGCACCTCGTCTCCCTCTGCTCAAAGCAAAGACCTGTATCTTCTGAAACGGGACGTTTTACCCGCGATTTGCGGGTAAATATGCTGTGGATTATATTTTTCTCTGGTGTTGGCGAGTAGCAGGTAAGAATACGAACTTTTATTTACTTTTTGCGGACGTGACAAGTGATTATTGAGCCTGAAGCAGTGATGCTTCACCCGGCGCCCAGGCAGCGCAAGCTACGTGAATCACTCTGGTCCAGCAAAGAGTTGGTTATGAGCCAGGAGCCGTGTTTAGGTGGTGGAAGCTAAAGAGATGTTTTCTTCGAATTAGCGCTGGTAGTCTGGTTCAAATCAGCTCTGGAAGCAGCTCGGCAGATAGGGGACCTGAGTACCGTACAGCGGTTTCTGTTGTCGCAAGTTCTGCTCGGGTCGGCGCAGGCAAAGTTGTATTTAGCTGCTCGCAGGCCAGAGGCCCCGGCAGGAGGGGGGGAAACATTGAATCGCTCCGTAAACACTTTGTTTAGCCCCACGGGGATTCCGAAAAGCATTTGAGGTAAAAAAGTTACTGAGTTTCCCCTTTAAAGCTTTTAAAATGTGGTTTGTCAGGTGTTTACTATCAAGCTAACAAGCTATTCACTCGGCTGTTATTGTTAACCTGCTCGTAAAACATTGGCGCACATGTCTGGTCTGTGGTTCCTGCACTCTGAAGGCGTGGTTGCGGGTGGTGTGTTTTTTTAAACTGTTGGAAAAATATCTTGCTCAAACTGTTTTTCCAACATTGCCAACTCTAGCTTTAAGCGTAAAGTTCCAACATGACCCACTCTATGGCTGTTAGGGTAAGGGTTCCAATATTAATATGGAAGTTAACACGGCACAAGTCCTGACTGCTTATGTATTGCAAAGAAAACTACCTTTATGAATTGGAAGCAGGGTGGTTCTTCACCATCTGGGCACCTCTGGGGGGTCTGTGGGGCCAGTGGTGTCTGTGGGGCCAGTGGCTGCGGTCCCTGGCCTCCTGGGGCCTGTGCCTCATGACCACTTGGTGCTTTAATGTCTGCATTCTAGGTGGATGAGTGGTCGTTTCGTCGTTTCTGTTTGGGGTGACTGCAATTTGAGTTCTGGGGTGGCTGCTGGTCTCCTGGTCCCTTGATCTGCCACTGTCAGTGTCAGTGAGGGTTTGTAGTGCAGCAGAACATGAAAATATTATTTATATTAATGAAACTACAAACCGTTATTTAACCATAAGTATTCACATATCCAGCACTAAGAATGAACCCATTGAACCCAATGACCCCCCCCCCAAAAAAAAGAAAAAAAGAAAAAAGGGAATGTAGAATGTATTCCCAAAATTTTAAAAAATAGCTGTAACTGAATTTTATTCCTCCGTTTATCTCAACAAATTATTAAAGTCATTAACATATAGTTCTTGGAGACAAGTGCTTTGTACTCTTCGTGCCTCTCATCACCCTGCAGGTAAACCTGCAGCAGAGCAGGAGCGCAGGTAGTCATCAGTACGCACATACGTGCACGTGCCCAGGTGGAGGGCTGCTTCGGGCTGCAGGAAGGCAGATGAAGATGTGTCGGAGCAGCGGGATGAAACGCTGCTTTAGACTCGAAGAAAGTCTACAACACAATCCTGTCCTGTGCAGTGCTGCACATTGCTTTGACAGCTGATGGTGAGTTTTGATGTGCAGACAGAGGAGCAGATGCGCCTGGAGCCACTCTGCAGCCCCCACTGGGCTATACGGAGGAGACCGGAGCTGATCCGTCATTTCTAATAAGTAATCTTAAAGGAGTAGGCTTTAAGTGCTCAGTCAGTAGACTGTCCCTGAGCTTTGCTAATGCAAGTCATCTTTTTTTCTGTCCCTGTCTGGGTCAGGCTCTGATCTGATCGGCATCCAGCTGTCAGTGCACCGCGGTCGGACTCATGACAGGTGGGGGCCGGTGAAACATCTTTTGGCGGAGAGTTTCATAATCGACCACTTTTTCTTGACCCATTGGCTAAAGGATTGTGACGTTGCTATCAGATGTGGGCTATTATTAAATTTCATAACTAAGATTACAAATAAACCATATAAGCCAGACCTAGATTGAGACTTTTATTAATATCTCAGCCGGTCGTTCAACACCGGTGAGGCTGACTGATCCTCTTTAGTGCAGCGTTTTTGTGCACGGTTCTGACTTTGTTTTTTAAGCTGCCAAACACCTCTTTATTCTTCCCCACCTCACGAATGAGGAATTCTGTCTTGATCCCCCCAAAAGTTTCTTTTTTGGCAGAATCTCTCTGGTTCAACCTCGCTGGGCAAAGCCTCATAATCATGCATGTTTAAGGGTGGGCGTGACATTTAAATGATGGATTCCAGTCGTGGTATTTATCATCTTTTGTTCGTACGACGAGATTGGTCCGGTACGAACGTTTTAATAAATCACAGGGGGTCCAATCGTACGATTCTTTTTACGATCAGATGTGCGCTCGTTTCTATGCTAGTTTGATAAATGAGTAATGACTAAAGTTGCATTCATGTTTTTTCTCTTTGTTTTGCTAATGTTTTGGTTGTTGTGGTTCTTTTTTTTTCTTTTTCCATTTTGTCTATTTATATTGTGGGTCTCAAAAGTTTACACCCCCTACCATAAAACAAGGGAAAAAATCAGCTGTCAGTGAAATAAGTTAAAATTGACAAAAGCAATAATAAATAAAAAACTCTATGAAAATCATAACATTGATTTTGAATTGTGGTTCAACACAAATATTAAAAACAAAAAAATAAAACAAGTAAACAAGCATGATAACTAAAATGTTGTTGAGCTGTTGCTTAACAACATTTTAGTTAATCCTTGCATCCTTGCAACAAAATTCTTGTTAATCCTTGAGACAATCCTTGCGATCAGGTGTTTCTCTCTTTTTTTTTTTTTTTTTTTTTTTTTTTTTTTACTTGTCCTGTCCAGCATCGAAGCAAGCAGAATGGAAATCTGATTGCTTTATTCTGTTGAACAGTTTTGCTTTATCAAGCGGAGCTTTATGAATATAAGGCTCCACTTGATATCATGTTTATTCATTTTATTTCTTTATTTAAACATTTGTCTATTACACCATTCCATTTCATACTGCTGGGCCTGACAAGGGAGAAATGAAAGTTAACAGAGGTAATGATAGAAAGTGAAACAGAGAGAGAGGAGTAAGGAAGAGGAAGAGAGAGAGGAGAGAAAACATGAATCCACTTACACAGTTCACTGGTACATCTGTACCGCGATCCCTAAACAACCAAGGTCTCTGTTGGAAAACAAAACAAGCAATCCCCTACAGGAGGACCTGCAGGTGGCTTAAATATCCTCAGATCATACAAACACACACAAACACACGCAGAACTACACAGAGAAGAGGTACAACCTAGTCAGCGCAATGGGAAGTAGAGAAGAGGTACAACCTAGTCATCGCAATGGGAAGTAGAGAAGAGGTACAACCTAGTCATCGCAATGGGAAGTAGTGTCACAGTGTCAACATGCATAATAAAGGGTGCTCCATGGTGATACAGTCATGCAGATGCAGCCTCGTCTCCGCAAGGAGGAGGAAGCCCGCAAGGCTCACGACCCAGGCCCCCAGCAGCCACCCAGAGGCCCCAGATCCCAGCTACCCCCCAAAGAGCGGACATGCATCCCCGAAGGGCGGCAAAAGGCGGCCCCAGCCGGAGCCCCCTGCAGTCTGGAGGCCCAGGCCCCAGCGGACCAAGACCAGCAGCTGCCGACCCCACCGGGCGCCGGGCGTCCCCCGGAGCGGAGACAGCGCCGGGCCCAGGGCCCAAGCGCCCAGGAGCAGCCACCCCCTCCGGACCCGGGCGGCCCAACCGAAACCCAGGGAGGACCGGACCCCCCAGACGACGCCCCCCAGGGCAGGCCAGCCCCCACCCCAAAGTCCCTGCCCCATACACCTGACACCAGGGCGCCACCACCTCTACCACCCCCTACCCCGCCACCACGCTCGCACACACACTCCCCACACACCTACCCCAACACTAGGGCTGAAATATATACCGTCCACCGCCCCCACATCGAGACACAGGCACCCAAGACATCAATACCGCAAGAGCAACCACATACAGGATACAGATCCCCCTGCGCCCGCCCCGCACAAAAAGCCCCGGAAGCCACAAACAAAACCGCACCCCCCACCAAAGCGCCCGGCCCCCAACCAACCCGCAGCCACACCGCACCACACCGACACCAAGATGCCCGGCACGAATACCGAGATACGAACCTCCGCCCACACCGCCCAGCCCTACCCAACACCTCCGGTACCCCCCCCACACATACATACACCCACCCCCCGCTCTCCGACCTTACATACCCACACTCACTCCTCTCTCCACCCCCAACACTCTCCTCCCTCTACCGTCCCACCTACCCCCACCTCCTCATACCCTCTAACACACACATGCACTCCCCCCCACATAACTGCACCAACCCCTCCCCACCCCCCCACACATACGCCCCCCACCTCCCTATACCCCCAATACCCCATACAGTCCCCCTTACATGTCCAGCCCCGCCCATCCCTCTGACCTATCCACTCCCGCCCTTCCTTCCTTCAGCCCCTCATGACCATCCCTAATAGACACTCACGAGCATGCCCTCCTTCCTCCTCCCCCTTTCCTCCAACCACTTACCCACTCTCCTCCCTCTTCCAGCCCAAGTTCCTCCCTCCCACTTTCCTCTTTCCCTCTCATTCATTTTCTCACTCCCACCCTCTCTTGCCCTGCCCTCGTGCCTCCTGAGTGGTGCTCGGGCCGGGGGAAGGAGCCGCGAGTTCCAAGCCCCCAACACGTTCCCCCCCCACCACCACCCCCTCCCCCACCCCGAGCAGGCCAGGCATCCCCCAGGCCAGCAGATCCCCCGCAATGCAGCCAGCCTTAACCACTGGCGCGTGAAGTAGCCACTGTCCCCCCCTCCCCCAGTAGGCCCGGGGAGACCGGGGTGGGAGAGGACCCCTGTCCCCCCCCCCCCGCTCATGACTGTGTGTGTAAGATGTGTGTTGTTTGCAGTTAAAACTAAGGGGCAGTGCCAAGTCATGCCGGGAGGGGGTCGGTAGGGGGCATGACCCCCCAACCGGCCCCTCCTCCTTCCACACACTATATGGCCCGCCCTCAGAAGTGGTTGTGAGCTGTTGTTATTTTATGTGTTTAGGTGTCTAAGTGTGGTTAAAACTGGGGAGCAGGCTGCCTCTAGACGTGGCAAGCAAAGGCACTTTGGTGCCCTCCCTCACCACGCCCGCTTGCACGCACCCTCCCCAAAACCCTACGATGTGTGTGTGAGGTAGAGCAGGGGGGGGGGGGGGGGGCTTGGGAAAGGAGACCAGGGGGGTATGAATTCCCCCCCTGGAAGAAGAGCCGTTACCGGCATTAGGTA
The DNA here is from genome assembly GCA_023101725.1 of Atherinomorus stipes. Classification (NCBI taxonomy): domain Eukaryota; kingdom Metazoa; phylum Chordata; class Actinopteri; order Atheriniformes; family Atherinidae; genus Atherinomorus; species Atherinomorus stipes. The sequence goes on from JALJCO010014533.1 coordinate 59,951, forward strand.
CCCCTGCCTCCCGGGATCCCCCCAGGGCAGAAGGGGCAGGCATGGCCGCCCCCACGGCGGCCATGTTTCTCTCTTGACATCCAATCAGACGCCTGCACCTGTTTGTTCCTGAGCACGGTGTTCTAATTCCTCTGGGACTGTTGCTATCATTATTTAAAACCACAATTTAAAATCAACGTTTTGTTCGACTAAATTATAATTTAGTACATTTTTATTATTACTTTTTCAGTTTCTAAAAGATGTTGCAGTTGGTTTTCTGCTTCCTTAAAGGTGCAGCCGCTTGTTGTCTGTTTTTTCTGTTTAGGTTAAGCAGCTGATGCTGTTGGTTTCTGTCTGGTGTATCCTTTTTTTGTTTGTTTGTCTGTTGTGTTTTTTTTTTTCTCTTCAGTCTCTTGATTAGTTTTTCCTTTTGTTAGTCACCTTTCCCCTAGTCCAGCATGTAGAGTTTGTGAATTCAGCAACAGACTAATTAAAGAATAAAGCACAACAACTGAATACAACAACTGTTGACAACACATCAACTGAACCACCATTCTGCTTGTTATGTTGCTGGACAGGACAAGTTTTAAAAAGCACAAGTTGTTAAAATATGTAAACAAATATTTCAATACAGCAAAAGTAATGCTGACCTTGCCTCTGCATGGTGATGTCTCATACTCATCTCTGCTCGCTTTGAAGTGTGCTACTGGAAGACCAGTTCTGCTTTCATGGCTGTTGATTGAGTGAGTCTTTAAACTTGACAGAGATGAAAATATCTGCCAACAAAAGTGAATGAAACATGAATGAATCTCTAGAAAAACATGCAAAAATATGTCAATAAATGTACATTTATTGTCCATCTACAATTGTAGAAGTGTAATCAAACTAAATGAGAGCCAATTTTCAAAAATTCAATTTACATACACTCGTGTTATGAGAAACTATGAAGCATCAGGAGTAGGCATCGTTATCCGGTTCCGTTTGGAAACCGGTTCTGAGTCAAACGATTCTTTAGAATCGTTAATAAAAACCCTTTACGATTGCTCTATCGATTCTTCCCGGGCTGTGCCGCAACTCTAAACAAACGTACCCCACTCGCAAATTTGCCATGACGTCTCACAAACTGCTGCAAAGCAGAGGTGGGCTGAGCTTTTACATGCAATGCGCTGTGGAGAAATGTCCCGGCAAAAACTATCCAAAGTCTGGCTGGAGTCTGGTGTCTTCGGTGAGTTTCTGTGGTTTTCCTGCTGTCTACTGAACGTAAAAACATGGTGACATGACATGGTCACCACTGAGCCGACCCGTTCCATGTAGATATAAATGATACGAACGGCAAATTCAGAGCTTACAGGAGCACTTCAGTTTGTTGATGGGAGTGATTACTGATTAATGGGAAAACACTTTGAACAAAATCATCAATTTTTGTGAATAGATAACAGGAGAACTTACGCAATATCCTTTTAAAAACTTTGTGACTTACTGTATTGTCGGTTTTGCTAATTTATTTCAGACACTTGCACAGTGTACATAACACTTGGGCCAAAAGGGCTGATAATAACTAAAAAATAAACAACAAAAAGGAGAGCTGTCTAAAACAGTTGGACTCTCCCCTAGTTAATCACACCTCTCCACACCTGTCTCTCACGCCTCTTCTCTTATTTCCTGGGCAGAGGAGTAGGCACATATGGCCTTTAAGAACATGAACATAAAATATAAAACAAATAAGTGCAATAACTCTAAGCGCCAAAGATGGTAACACAGCTAATACGTCCAAGCATTTGGCCACAACACGGTATTATACTTGAGCAATGCTGTGTGTTTGACGCACCGGCACAGCAGGTAAAATTAAACACCTGGCTAACGTCGTGTGATAATGATAAAAAATTATGTTAATTTCGCACCACTATTCAGAATTTGTGTCACCAGCTTTCACTTGTGAATTTTGCATTTACCATACAGTGGGTAATGGTTGGAAATGGACGGTTTCCTGCGTGACTCCCGCGTGAATCACGTGAGAATCACGAGGTATTTCCTGAGGCCAGAATATTTAATTTCAGGGAGAACTGCAATGTACCCGGACCACCACCCGGTGGCACTTGGGAGCTCTGCTGTGCTAAAGTAGACGTTTGCATGCCTGCAGTCAACTGAAAAGTTTGTTGAAACCAGCTGCATAAACAACCAAATGTTCCTTTTGATCTTTTGTTTTACAAGTTTTGGTGACTTTTTTTTTTTCTCCTTAAACCAGGCTGTTAAGATGCTGACATTAAAGCAGGTTAATTGGGGATCTTGGTGTGATATTGTGCTATTTTATTATGTTTTTGATTAAAATAAAGTTCATGAATTAATTTAACATAGTGACATTATCTTATTTAATGAGAATTGGTGCATATGGGCGCAGTTATAGATACACCTCCTATCTTATCTGAGAACTTTTATGGCATAAGTGGGTATATTTAGTCTCCTTCCAATATTCACAATGTTTGTAAAGTGTATGAAGCATTTTGGCTGTTTTTTTTTTTTTTTTTTTTAATGGCTCAGCGATGCAGCTGCAAATACAATACCTGACACACTTAAACCATATCTCAGTGTTTATTATTATGATAAATGTAGCAAATGCTTACCAGAAATATTTTCTTCTTTATCTCAATAAAGACAAAAACTAGGAGCAGCAGAATGAGGCTATCAAACAAGCAGCTTGTCTTAGCCTACCTGCATGGCAGGGATGTGAGCGACGGAAGAGGGAGAAAGGAAAAGAGGCTGCTGCGTTCAAGTGGTGCCATTTAAATTGGTTAAACACAAATACGACACATATCTCTAATTAGCAGGGGCTTTTGTTGTTGTTGTGTTTTTTTTAAAAAAAAGGGACAGCCCACGAGCCCGGCCGGCCGAGGTGATGATATGGTCACTGCCCAAAGCCCGCCGGCCAGATGGGACCCAATATTCATTTGTTCTTTAAATAATTCATGTTCCAGGTCTGTTAGCAGCCGAATAATTCTGTTACTATAAGTTTGGTATAAGGCAAAATGCGCCAGACAGGCGGGTTTAAACCGCAGTCTGCCGGTGAGTCGCGCGCGCTGACCATTCAGCCAGAGATGTCTCCATGACCAAGTAGCCAGAGACATGATGAAGGACCCTCAACTGTCACATCATCATCATCATTTTGTAGTTTCTTCAACTGATTTACAACATCAGTCTGTGAAGGTGGAAACAGTCATAAACATAAACACATGAACACGCGTCTGCTCCTGTGCGTAATGCGTAAAGCTCCAGATGGATGCGCTGGTGCTGCTGGAGGATGATTCAGATTGGATCAAGAAAGAACGCGTTTTTAAGAACCATAATTTCCTGAATCATGAAGCCTGCGGCTGATATCAGACTCCCTAGAGCAGCGCTTTAATCTTTGTCCTGAACTGGACCGCCGTCTCACTGTGTCAGCTGTTGAGCGCGCACGTGAAGAGGCATTATTGTTAACTAGGAGGAGTGCACCTCCTGTTCATCGCCATTTTGCTGCGCACTTTCTAACTTTTACTTTCCGTTTACATGGATATAACTTTGTACTTCGTTATGAGCCTATTTTTGTTATTTGTAATTTATTTATTCAGTGAAGGTTTGTCATTTGGAATTCAGTATGTTTGATATTTGAACCGTGCGCCGCGCGACCCGGCAGTTACACCGTTTTAATTCTCTTTCCCGACTTTGAACTGTTAAGCAAAAAAAGGGAAACAAATAAAAAATATTAGGTTAATGCCTGCAGTGTTAACTGAAAGATGAAAATCTAATTAATGAATTGTTTCACACCAACATACCTCCAAATTTTCTTTTTGTTAAAGATTTTAATGGATTTAAACGAGCGGACACATTTAACAGCCTAATCAGTGATATAGAAAAATGAAAGTTCACAGAGACTTTCCTGTTGTCTTATGTCAAGTGAAAAATGAGATTTATCTAATGAGGTGTTAGAGCTCTTTCTCTGGAGCAGGAAAAGACGCAAATGAGATTATTGATCAATAAGGGGGAAAAAACAAAACATGATTCGACTCTCGTCAACAAATGACATGATCTGGCGAATCACGCGCATGGGGGAAAATGACGTCATTCATTCATCATTTGGCAGCCCCCCCCCCCCAGTTAAAACACCTTCCCGCGCGCATGCTTATAGTTATTCCCGTTAGTGTGATGCCAAGACTGTTATTTCCCCCGCTGTCTGTGAACGCAGCACAACCTCGACGTTGTAAGTTTCACCGTTTTAATCACCTTCTTCATCTCCTGGTCGCGTGCTCATGGACGTAAACTGGGTCAACTGTTTGATCCAGGTTACGTCGCAGATCTGAACTTCAGCGACTCTGAATGAAGACTTTTTTCTTTCATCGGTGGTTTTTTTCGTCACCAGTGTTTCAGTCATTAATGCAAAAAAATTCCATGATGAAGTTTAGAAATGCAGATGAGGAGAAGAAATCCGCACCCCAGAAAAACCTCCCAAAGGTTTTTTTTTTTTTTTTTTTTTGATGCCGTGACGTTTCGGGCGTTCTTCTTTGATCCTAAATTTCACTTTCATCCAGCACCCAGTCCTCACTATCTGTGATGTGCGTGATACCAATATTTACTTCTGTATGAACTTTAGAAATGCGACCGCGTGACTTCACCGCGTTCAGCTGTCACATGATTATTAAATGATGCAGTTATTATATCATGCGTCAGTAATGGGGGGGGAGCTCAAAGAGCAGGTGCATGAACACCTGCTCTTTGAGCTCATTCATGCAGTCTGAGCTCACGTGAAGTAGAGGCTTTTAATGATGTAAAATGGAGATATGACGTTTGTACCCGACAGCAACAAAAGCAGATAACTCCGTTTTTCCACAGTGATGTTTGTCTGTTTTTGCAAATGAACTCTTCATAATAACTATAAATAAAAACATTGCAGCAGGTTTCCCTGTGGGTCGTAAGAAGAGGCCAGTTTAAGGACATGGATAACGAGACGCTGGTGAAGATGATCTAATGCACAATGCCAGGCGCTGGACCTGCGTAATTGCCCCCCACCCCACGCAAAACTCAGTAAAAAATAGAATCGTTAGTTTGTGCGACGTTACTGGTTATTTTCACTGAGTTTTCTGTGGGGTGGGGGCCAACTTCACGCAGGAAAGCAACCTCAGAACAGCATCAGTCGCTGCGTGTGGAGGAGCAGGAGATGATTTTAATTTAAAATACGGCATTGGCCAAAAATGAAAGAAAATAAAAAGGCATAAATAATGTCAGCTTTAACTACCATGATGCTGCAGCTGCAGATGTTCTGGTTCATGTCTAGAATAACCCGTGTTTAACAGTGATGTTGATTGTTATTTAATTAAATAATGAAAACTTGACGTGTCGCCTGAACACATCATGAAAAATGATTCTGACCCGATGTCTGCAGTCCTGTGTGCAGCATTCTTTCAGCCATCAGTGCGTAAAGCTGCCAGTTATACCTGCTTTTCAGACGTGCTAAATTACACGCAATTTTTTGCGCCCGCTTTCCATTGAACGGTTGATAGATCACATTGCGCGTGTTAAACTGAGGTTTTGCATAGTCTCCTCCCAATATTTTGCGCCTTCTGGCAGAAACGCCCAGTTTGCATATTCATCTGCAGCAGATGCTCAAAATGGACAGCGGTGCTATTTTGCCCCTTAACAAGCGCAAAACCTCCCTTTGCCCTGCTTTGTAAATCAGCTCCGCGGATTATTGTGTGCGTAATGAAGATAGCGCCTGTTTTAACACGCGCAAACCTTTCGTAAATCAGGCCCATGGAGGAGATCCGTTGTTTCTATGAATTAATCTATACCTTAAAGTTGTAAAGTGTTCAGTCGGTAGACTGATTCTTAGCTTAACTAATGAAAGTTATCATTTCTTATGTCCGGGTCAGGCTCAGATCCGACCGGCCTCCACCTGTCAGCACTGCTGCTTCAGGGTAGAAACAGCTGGATGACGGTGCATTTCTGACGTAGACTCTGTTGTTTGGTCAGACAGAAACATTTTATAAATCACACATGGATCCAGTCACAAGATCATTTTTATGATCAGATGTGCGCTCATTTCCACGCTGGTTTGACCACTGAATTTTTTCCGCGTAAAATGGCGTTAAGCCTGGTTACTGCTGGTTAAGCAACAAATGTTAGTCACTCGGCAGAGACCGATTCTCTTATTCTCTGACAATAGCATTCAAGCACCACTATTGACAGGAACAGCAACATTCCTGCATTCATGAAGTCTTTTGCTCCGTCCACAGCCCCACCCCCCGTTTGAGTTGAGACAGAGTAGCCAAGCCTCTTTGGTTGAGATGTTGGTCTCATCAGCTGATCAGAGCAACATTAAACTGAGCAGCTCCCGTCTTCGTCGTTATGATCTATCCACGGAAATATTCGGAGCCAGTCTTTGGGCTGCGTGGTACCGTGACCAGCACCGGCGCCAAAGGATTTGGGTTACTGTAAAGGAGAGCAACACCAGCGCTGCCACAGCGCAGATCTTTACTGTTGTTTGACCAGACCAGCTCCCTTCACGTGACCTGAAGTTACATTTAAGTTTTAACCAAGACTCCGTGAAAGGGTCGTGGTGGGAAATCCGCCAACAATGTTTGGTTTGTCAACAAGAGGGAAGCTGGTCAGGGAGAGAGGGAGCGCGCTGCACTAAAGGGCCGAGCATGGGAGGCGACGTCACTCCTCCATTCATTTAGCACCTATTCTCCCTAAATTTTTCTAAACTCCCCCCCCCCCCAATGCCAGAGTTAAATTGGCCCATTCACTCCCCATTGTTTCACGAATCAGGCAAATCTTGCAGCCATGTTCTTACTGTCTCTGCCACTTTCCTATTCCACCTCAGTGCACTCAGCATGTGTATATAACTAACACATAGCAAACTAAAACACAATTAATTAAGTTATTGTACAATTTTGAATTCAAAGGCCATCAAGTGAATTAAAAAAAAGAAAAACATATAAGACATATATATATATATATATATATATATAGACACATATATATAACATATACCTCCATCCTAACCACTTCACTACCAGCGCCACAGCTTTGCCCATCCCCACGCCAGCCTGTCTCATTCACAATGCACCACATGTGGAGCGGTCCACTCAAAAGATTTCAACATCTTATTTTGGACAAGCCCGATGAAAGAAGAAGGTTTCCATGGGTTTCATTATCTATTATTGAATGTTTTATTTGGTCTTTTCAGAACAAGCATGGAAGGTCTCCACGTGCGCTAACAGTAAACAGCAAACAGCTGACAGCGTGCGGACTGGACACGTGTTGTCTGATGTAGAGATGTGAGACGCCGACACTTTATGATAAATGATTTTGTACATCTGATCTGAAATAGTCCCAGAATCATTATGACTCAGGTTGAAAATATGTATAAGACGCTGGTTAGGGCTGGACTCTTCTCTACCAGAAGCCGACACTGGTTATGGAACCGAATTATTTAGGCAGGTGGTAGAATGGAGAGAGTAGCGACGTGTGTTCAGCCCTTTATTCTATGTTATTTTATGGCTCCAATGCAAACGTTCACTGCACACAATGTTGCTGCAATTTTAAGCAGGAATTTCACATTATAAGAGCGAAATTTGCAGGATTGATGATATCATGCGCGATTTCCGCAATCCCACAGTAAGTTCCTGGCTTTGCTTTTTGTAAGCTTATAGTCCCATCATAAGTTATTTTACCGAGCGATCTGTGAATGATTGTGGCATTAACAACACAGCAGGACTGCACCATGTTTTAACTTGTAAAAACTAGTGAAACAAAAGACCAAAACAAGGGCTGCATTGTTTATGTAGGCTACTGTAAACAAAGTAGCCTTAGATTGTGGGCTTTGATAAAGCAGCAAAGCTGACAACTCATTGCAGGTTTACCAGTCTGCCATGTCACCCTCTCAGCCCCGAT
>JALJCO010014535.1:0-13493 GCA_023101725.1 Atherinomorus stipes
GGTAACCTTTTCCATCTCTTACTCAACCTCAGGTATATCAATTTACTTGAGCTGGGGAGTTGGGTTTTTTTATATGCTGTAATATATATATATAAATTTTAAGGGCAGCATGCGGGAAAACTCATCATAAATAAAGATTGATTGATTGATTAACTGATTTTGCATAGCATGGCATCTTTACATCTTCTCTCGCGCCCGTTCTTTTGCAGCAGCAGTTCAAACGAGCGCTTCCCATTAGAACGGAGCCCTCACGTCCCCGGTGCCATGCTAACTTGTCTAATCGGAGGCCCATTGATGCTGGCCTTTTAATCCTGGAGGTGCACGTACTAAACCCTAGGTTGAACTATCCCGAGTTGAGTCAACCAGCTCAAATTAGCTGTTCTGAAACCAAAAGCTCTGAGTTTCTTTTCACAGAGTAGATCAATTAAGAGTTTGTTGAACCTGCTTTGTGAAACTCTGAATCTGCAGATTTGAGGAGTTTTGATCTGCTGATATTTTTTTGTAAGTGAAGCACTGCTGACGTTTCTGTTTCTTCTGCACAGCAAGTCTTCCTAACATAAACAGTTTGTACAGTTTTAACCTGAAGATTAGGTTGATTCTTGATTAGGTTGACCCACATGTAGTTTTTTTGATCAACTAACAATAAAAATGATGTAAAAATGAACATTTTCTCTAATATAGATTCTTTGCGGTTAAGGTTCGTCTAGAAAGTCAGAAGGGTTTTTCTCTATGTTGGCACTGATCTCTTTAAATGAGTTGATGAATTTAAGTAGTGGATTTCTGGTCCCTGAAAAGAGCAGCTTGCAGTATAAACTTCTGCCGGTTCAGACTTCTTACCTGCTCACAAATAAATGTGTCTGCTGTGGTCTCTGTGGGACATTTGCACGTCCCACAAATGTTAAAATCAAACCTCCACCAGCAGTGAAATGCAGTTTTTTTTTAATACAGATAATCTAGATTTGTAATCATGATCCCATAGTTGTGCCAGTAACTCAGAAGGATGTGGAGGGTTTTCGGTCTTCCACGTTTGTTCTGTATGTTCTACGTGAAGTTTGGGATCAGTGATGGTTGGGGTTGTTTTCCTGTTGGCGATGTTGGACTGGTGGATGCGAAGTTCTGACAGGAACGCCTGAATGATGAAACAGAGGAAGAGGAGGATGATGGCAGCCAGATTTAATGTGAATGTTGGCTGCATACACAGCTGGGTGTGTGTGAGGAAACTGAGATGTTTGTTGTTCCCCTGAAAACCCAGAAACACTGAAAACTGAGAATCATAAACAGAAGAAGAGCTCCACTGAGTTCTGCCCTCAGTTCAGCCTGACAGGTGCAGTAACAGGAGAAATGTGTGTGTGTGTGTGTGTGGGGGGGGGGGGGGTGGGTGTGTGTGTGTGTGTGTGGTGGTGATGGAGGGGGGGGGGGGGGGGGCGTTAACTGCCCGTTCATTTCTAACAACTTTTTATAAATGTGGATTTCACCTGTGAAGGTGTCACCGAGCAGCTGAGGCGTCTTTACGAGGGTCTGGGACAAAGCCCCTGTTTTAATGGTTTAATGGGACTCAGGTAATGGTCCTTACCCTGAGCAGGCGGGGTAGGGGGCGGGGAGAGGGGGACGGTCCAGGTTTCTGTCCAGCGACCTTCACAGTCGCTCATCTGGACTGAAGAGACATTAAAGCAGATGAAAGGAAATGAGCCTTTTAATGGAAACATTTAGAAAAGGTGCAGAAGAAGTAGTAGGAAAAATTAAGAGGTGGAGGAATAACCAGAAGAGGGGAGGAGAAGGAGGAGGAGGAGGAGGAGGAGGAGGAGGAGGAGGAGGAGGAGACAGTCAATGAAAAAGACAAACAGCTGCTTCATCATTTCCTGTTCTGGGTTTTTAAATCAACTTGTGGGGCCCCTAGTAAACCCAACTCTCTTGAATTTCCCCTGCATGCTTATATCAAAAGACACAGTTTGTTTACATGTAAACAAGCTGCTAACAGACAAGGGATGAAGAGAAGCAGCAGGTCATGTGAGAGTGCATGAAACTCATCAGTGTTGCAGAAAAGGGCGGTCCGTGTCAAACATCTCGATCATACAAATTCTCTGTTTTTACAACCAAGATTACTTAAACTTCAGGACCTGGTTCATTATCAAACAGCACAGCCAGCAAGCAGTTATAACGCTCAATATCCAAAATCGTTTCAGTCATAGCGATGGGAGTTATTATTTACGAGGGAACATGAAATTCAGAATATACTTGGTGAAAACAACTAGAGCGAGTTTTTGTGTGTCTGTGTGTGGAGTAAAACTGTGAAACAGCCTGGAGGACAAACACAAGCAATCAATATACATATCAACATCATTCAAAAATATGGTCTTTCATATGTATGAAAATGGGGGTTGGGGGGGGGGGTGATGATTACTTATTTCTCATCAAAGCTCGTTATTGTCATAGTGATTGTTTATGTTGTTATTATTAGTAATATTGGTAGTAGTAGTATTGTAATGATTGTTACTATTTTAAAGTGATGACTGGTGTTTCTATTCTTATTATCAGTACTATTAATAGTATTAATGGTATAGTATTAATAGTATTAATCATCCTGTTATCATTATTGTTGGCTTTTATTGTTACTGGTATTACTGATCATATTATGTAGTAATAATTTCATACACAATATTTTTTAGTTTTGTGCAGCGAGGGGGTGGGTGGGATTAAATAAGCATTAGCTTCATCCCACTCTTTATGAACAAAGACCTTTTTTTCTTCTTCAGTAGTTTTCTCTATTTTTTTCTCATTTGTTTTTAATTGTCTTATGTTCAAATAAAGAGACGAACAAATGAACGAAATAAATGAGCTCAGCACGCAATTAATCACAGAGTCAAAACTATAAACATGGAAGAAGAAAAACAGTCAAAGTTGTCAAACAGGCAGAAACGTTTCAGATTAGCCATGGCAGGTGAGGGTGCCAAAATTGGGTATAAAAGAAGCACTTACCAAAGGTTCAGTTTTTTCAACAAAGATGGGTTGTGGTTCAGCACTTTAGTCCAAACTCCATCAAAGAATCATCAATAAATTCAACAAATATTTCTTAATGACAGATTATTGGTCTTTCAGCATCTACAGAGCAGAATATTGGGAAAAATTTCAGGAGTCTGGAGAAATCTCAGAAAGGAAAGTACAAGGATAAAAACCACTGTTTGATGGTTGAGAGTGTCGAGCTCTCAGGGAGCCCTGCCTCATGGCACCATGATCAATACAGACTCTGGTCTCAGACGCGTTTAAACGACGAGAACCGAGACAAAACAGCAAATGTTTTGTTGAGCTGTGGCCTCTTGTTTACATGCTAACAGCATGTCAACAACAACAACAGACTTTTGTGTTCTGTTCCTGCTGCTGAATCTTTGTAAGTTATTTGGTCTCTTGAAGCAAAACCTGCTTCTGGTGCAACATTTAAGTCATCGGCAAAGAGATCACACGCACCAGATATCAATACATCGCTCCTCTTCCTGTTTGGTGATTGTGTGGTGTGTTGATGCAAAATTTCACCATCCGCTCCGGGCCTGGCATGCACGCTGCAGGTCCAGTGTGCACTGCACCGTCCTTCATTCGCCTGGTGTGTAAATACAATTTCCACTAACACCCGAAGGGAAAAGTTTGGGGGTTTTGTGGAAACATTGTGTAACAGGGTGCTCTGCACGGCACAGAAAACACGTTGGGAAGTGCTACGCCTGCATGCGCCTGGCTCCATTCAGCTGCGCTCCGCCAGGTCCTGGAGCCCGGGGAGGGCATGCGCGAGACATGTGAGTTCACAACTTCAACAAACAGTGTCTCCTCATCCATCTTTGCACTTGGACCTGAAGTTGGTGCAACAGGTTCTGACGGCATGAATCAAATGGACTTTCACAATAATCAACATGTGTAGTTTGGTGCACAGCAAACCCAGCATACATGAACTGCACGAGGACACAGACAGTTCAGTCTTTTTGGATTTTCATGATCAATAGTAACAAGTGTTTTATATTGGGGAATTTCATGTTTTCCATAGTTCCTTTCTGTTCATAATCACTGTCCTGATCTGAGGCCCATAATGTAGGCTGATATAAAGCATGTGCGCCCTTATAGAAAAACCACATGAATTTCACATGTGACCACATGTGGCTCACATGTTCGTGCACGTGACCACATGTGGTTCACATGTAGATCACACTAAATTGTTCCAAAATCACACGTTTGCACATGTGGAACATGTGCACAAACATGTGCTACACATGTGCACGAACATGTGGAGCACATGTGGTTTTTCTGTAAGGGCGGTATGGAAAACTCCAATTTTGAAGGTGATTTTTAATCAAACTGTGCTTTCTCATGTATTTTACGTTTGACAATCCGTACATAGTCCATGTTTACGTTCCTGTTTGGTGCGATCTGAGCTGTGGGGATTGATCCGACCTGTGCCAATGGAGCAGAAAATAAGATAGGCTTTGCAATTTGGGTGCAGCGCAACAAAGAGGCTGTACGTCAACAGATCCGTTTGGAGCATGTGGACTGCGGCTCATTAAATAACAGCAACGTATTTGCTGCGCCGAGCAGAACGGAGCAGAGTACGTAGAATCTGGGGGTACTCAGCACAGTCCACAACTAGGTCCAGAACCAAAACCTGACAGATCAGTCCACATTTCAGCAGATGAGAAAGATCATTCAGGATGTTATCAGAGAAAGCTGTGATGTATGGAGGACAATCTTGAGTGTGAAGACGCGGATGCAGACGTGGATATTCGAGATATGGAGAGACATGTGCTCCCATCATGGTGCTGCCTTTTCCCAAGAGATCCATGGTTATTCCAGCAGGATGATATCAGTCCTCATTTTGAATAACTTCCAGCAGAAAATGTTTGGGGCGTCATGAAGAAGAGAATCAAAATCAACAAGCACGGACTGCAGAGCAGCTGGAATCTGGGACTGGACACAGATTCCTCAGGAAAACTAAAACAATCCGTTCTCTGGAAATTAAGGTTGTAAAAAACATGAAACAGAAATGAACAAACCAGATCCAAATGCAGCTGTGCTAAAGGGCAGCATCCGGTAGATATAAACAGGTGGACGAGTTCATAGAAACAACCTGTCCACAAAGGTAAACACACTACAAAAAAATCGAGAACGGGCAAAAGAAAAACTGTTTTCATCAAGATCCTAGTGAAAGAATCATCTCCAAAACATTGCTGTCACCTTTTTTCAATGCAAACTGGAGCCACACATTTGTCCATGGGAGATGTCAGGTGTTTGACAGTCTGTTACAGCTTTGTTTCCATGGTAACAAGATGCTGATGTCAGGAGATTAACCAGGAACTGTGATTGGACAGTTTGGATACGTGTTCTGATAATCCTAACTGAGCAAAACCCGTTCACACCTTCATGATTCCTGGAAGGCCCATGACATCTGTCAATCACGATGGGGGATTTTGAAGAGGAGGCGGAGCTTCCTCACCTGTTTGATGCTGCAGGAGGGGAGGAGTCACTCCGATCACATCAATTAATACCAATAAAGAGCTTCAGTGACACACACCCCCACACACACCGAGCTTCCTTCCAGAGAGGCGCCAGCTGCCGCCACCAGGCCCCAGTGACGCGGCGGCGCGGCGGGCCCCTGCAGCCGGTGCAGGCCGGGCTCCCCGCGCCGCTGCAGTATTAATGAGGCGACAGCTCGGCTGCTTCTATATTCATTAAACATCTGCGGCGACAGATGTGAAGAGACGCCGCAAGACGACATAAAAAATGGCTTCCCATCTGGAAGCCCCAAACTGGAAAAGACAAGAGGCAGTTTTCTCCTCCACTTTACCCCCAGCACCTCCTCTGCCTCCCCCAGCACCTCCCCGCTCACACACAGACTGAGCGGGTGTGATCTGCATCGGAAGATGATCAACAACGTGAGACTGAGTGTGTGTGTGTGTGTGTGCGTGTGTGAACATCTCTGAGGAAATATTTGGATTTCAGACAGTTTTGTCCTCATCGCAGGACTGTTGGAGGGTCAGAACCAGAACCAGTTCTGGTTCTATGTATAACTGTCCTCAGAGATCCGGAATTTCAGGGAACTGAAGTGAGACAATGTCAAACACTGACTGAAAATTTGGTTCAGTAGTCCAGAACCGTTCTGTTCTCGGAGGATCAGCCTGGACTTCTGGACCCACCAGGGCTCAGACGAGGACCTCAGGTTTAGTGTGGACCTTTCTGAGGGACTAGAGGACCATCTATCCGTGGCAGAGCCAGACTTTTATACATGGGTAGTGGGCAGAGGATGGGCAAGACTTTATTAGGGAGGCCGTATAGTAGAAAAGGGAATGATGGTGTTCCTCTCTCTAACACACACTCACACACACGCAGAACACACACACACACACACACACGCTGGTGTGTGGTCACATTAGAGAGACATGAGAACTAAATATCTTTACATTAACAATCTGGATCGTCAGCGCCCAGGATTTCAAAACAATGATTCCCAAATCCCTGGATTCAGGTCCATGGATCTGCGACTGATATCTGGGTATTTCAAAACTTTGGTGGATTGGATCAAGATGATCCTAATCCTGATAGATCAGGGGTGGGAAACTTCGGTCCTCGAGGGCCGGCATCCTGCAGCTATCAGGAGTTTCCCTGTGGCAACACACCTGTGCAGAGCTTCACATCAGTTCTGCACAATTACCCATTGGGTACGTTTACATGGAAACTTTTTCCCTTTCGGTACGAAATCATTCTGATTGAGGATTTCAGAGCGGCTGTTTACATGGGAACTAATTCATTCCGCTCTGGCGTGTACATGCACCAACATTTATTCAGAGTAATCCTGTCTGACATGCGCAGAATGATGCAAATCACGTTTATTATTAAAGACGGAGGTGTACAAACTTATCATTACGGTTGTTGATACACCTCAACACACCTCTGCTTGGACATGTCCTTAATTTTAATCACACTGACTCCAAACCTTCAAAGCTTTGGGGAGTTGGGAACCAGGTTGGGAACCACTGGATAAGAGTTTTGTCCTTTAGAGTTTATGTTATGTTCACATTTAGACAATCTCGTTACAGCAGGATGTTCTGTTTTAAATGTTAGGGCACATTCAGAAAGCATAGTCCGCGAGTCTCGGTCCGTTTGGGGGTGGGGGGTGGTCTTCTGGACCGAGATCGCGTTCATGTTGCACTATTGCCAAAAGGGCCAAGAATGAGAATCTCAGGTGGCGCTGCTTTCGGATTCACGTAGGTGAGGAGAAAACGCACGTACAAGAAGGTTCTTAAAACTTCTGTTTCCTCCACAAAGCGACATCATTTTTGTACGAGGAGCTGGATATGCTTTCATCAGATCAAATATCGATTAAAGCTTTTACTTCCTCGTAACTCCGCGTCTGCCCACGAGCCATCTTCATTAGTACCGCAGTCCCTCACAAGTGTTTGTTGTCGTGGTGTTTACCCACCATGTCCAACGTTTGACCCACAATGCCAATGCAATTTGTAGTCCACTTCCTGTCTTTGGATCACTTGAATCGAACCGAGACCTGCGTTTGCAGGCGGACTGAGTCCGGTTGTTTGTTCCGGATCAGAGTTCGTTTGCGCATTCACAACTACCCTAACAAAGCGGACTTTCCGAGCAAATGGACTCTGATTCAAATCAAAAAAGCTTTGTGAATGCGCCCTTAGTTGGGGCCTTCCTCTGCCACCTCTGGGTGGACGTGTGGTTGTCTCTGCTGTGGGGTGGCTTGGATTCTGCTCTGCCAAAGTCCGGTCCTCAAAAGCAACAATCCTGCACATATTGGTTGCATCCCTTCTCCAACACACCTGAATCAAATGACTGACTCGTTACCAGGCCTCTGCAGAGCTGGATGACATGTGCATGTGGGAATTAGCCATTTGATTCAGATGTGCTGGAGAAGGGATGACCTCAAAGTTGCAGGATAGTAGCTCTCCAGACCAGACTTGGGCACCCCTGGTCAAGCGTATCCTTGTCTCCTCTTTCTTCTCTTTCTTGTCTTCACTCTCTTTTTCTCTGCTGTTTACTCTCTCATTTTCTTTCCACTCACCCCCTTGTCAGGTCCAGCATTAATTTGTAAATTCAGCTATAGACTAATTTAAAAATGAAGATTAATTCTTAACATAAAAGGGAATACTGTATATCTAGAAAGTTTCTAGAAAGCAAATTATTTTCCCACAACAGGCAGACCACCGTTGTACTGGCTATGATTGTAAACAAGAAAGAAAGAAAGAAAGAAAGAAAGAAAAAGAAAGAAAGAAAGAAAGAAAGAAAGAAAGAAAGAAAGAAAGAGAGAAAGAAAAAGATTCAAAGATTGAACATACATGTAAAGTCAAAAAGAAAAGAAACTGAAGCCCCCCCCCCCCAAAAAAAAAAGAGAAAGTAAAAAATTAATCATTCACGCATAGTGCGAGGGAAATATCACTTGTTTAATCCCAGTCTTTCCCCGTACTCTACTGTAGGTCAGGAGTCTGCAACCTGCGGCTCTGGAGCAAAAAGTGGCTATTTAGACCTTCCACAATTGCAGTTGTTTTGCTGTTTTTTACAACATAATGACACTAAATGTACAGTACCAGCAATGTTTTTTTTAGATCTGTTTTTCCTCTCGTTAGCTTGAAAATTATGGACAATGTAATTACATTATTTTATACAGTGTATATATATATATATATATATACCACACTTGTTCTCAATCAAGAAATCACTTAAATAGGACCTGCCTGATGAAGTTAAGGCATCCTCAAACGCTGCAATCCAAAGAAATTCAGGAAAAAAATGAGAAACAAAGTAATGGGCTTAATGCACAGTTCCAGTTTTTCTGAATTTCATACCACACCTTTGTTTCCTGTATTTTGTTATTGAATGAACTGATTAGTCCAGGTGTGTCTGACCATTTGTCAAGGTTAGAAACACCTGGATTAATCAGTTCATCCAATCATGTAAGACAGGAAACAAAGGTGCAGTATTAAGTTCAGGAAGTACTGGAGCTGTGCATGAAGCCCAATGAGATCTGTAAGTCTGGAAAAGGTTACAAAGCCATTTCTAAATCTTTGGGACTCCAGCGAACCACAGTGAGAGCCATTGTCCCAAATGGTGAAAACATGGAACAGTTGGTGAAGCATCCCAGGAGTAGAACCATGAATTCTGCTGTCTACCAATAAATCCTGAAGGAGAATGTCCGGCCATCTGTTGGTGACCTCAAGCTGAAGTGCGCTTGGGTTCTGCAGCAGGACAATGATCCAAAACACACCAGCAAGTCCACCTCTGAATGGCTTAAGAAAAAGCAAAATTAAGACTTTGGAATGGCCTCAAGGGCGCATATGGCACTGGGGACGGAGGGGACGTGTCCCCTTTAGGTTTTTTAATGACGCTTCCTCTTCTGGGCCATTTTAACGACAGCCGTTCCTGCTCTGTTATACTGTTTAAATAGGATAAACTCCAAACATACTTAAGTTTTCATTCCAGACTGAAGTGATACTAAGGAAGAAGTGGATCAAAGCGATCGATTCGCCGCGGTGAAGGGCCGAACTTTATTATAAAACACACGTTTGTTTGTCGCCGGTGGGGCACAACACCGGCACTTCACAGCATGCTAGCATTAGTCAGCTAGCGTTTACTGACGTGCTTAATATTGTGCGTCTTATCACACACAAACATCTGAAAATCGGGTCTGTACCCCCCCCCCCCCCCATTTCCAGTGGAACAACTGGGGACTGCCAAGAAAGGAGACGCTTTCAGATGCTTGTGTGTTTTCAGCCGCACAAAGTTAGGCACGTCATCGAGCTGGCTAATGCTAGCCTGCTAACACGACTGTATAGTCTGCCAGCTACAAACAAACGTGTGTTGTTTTATTATAAAGTTCAGTCCTTCACCGCGGCGAATCAGTCGTTTTGATCCACTTCTTCCTTAGCATCACTTCAGTCTGGAATGAAAACTTGGCATTGGCGTTTATCTGATTTAAAAGATTAACAGAGTAGTAGCTGGCGGACTACTATTAGCAGTTTAGCATTAGCCAGCTTGATGACGTGCCTAACTTTGTGCGGCTGAAAACACACAAGCATCTGACAGCGTCTCCTTTCTTGGCAGTCCCCAGTTGTTCCACTGGAAATGGGGGGGGGGGTACAGACTCGATTTTCAGATGTTTGTGTGTTTTAAGACGCACAAAGTTAAGTATGTCGGTAAACGCTAGCTGGCTAATGCTAGCATGCCAGTGTTGTGCCCCACCGGCTACAAACAAACATGCTACGTTGTTTTATTATAAAGTTCGGCCCTTCACTCTTGAGAATCGCTTTGATCCACTTCTTCCTTAGTATCACTTCAGTCTGGAATCCGTGAAAATTTAAGTAGGGTTGGCGTTTATTCACCTTATTTACGAAGTAAGGCAGGGACATTGAACTGGACCGGAAGTGGGCCGTCTAAGTGTTTCAAACCGGAAGTTCGGAACACGGAAGCGTGATAATCCACCATAGCCAAGTAAAAGCACCGGAGAAAAAAGACGCCGAACAAACAGAGGAGCATCTGTAGACATGACTGGAGCTTTACAGGAGAGGCTGTGTCCGAAAATACACTCTACGACATCACATCGCCGGGACACGGGGACCGGCAGCGGACAAACTGATTTATTAACCATGGGAACGCAGAAGATGCAGGGAAGTATGAAAGCAGCCACGCAGGGCAACGCATGAAAGGGATGTCGCCATTTACGTTCGTAAGTGAGCATAATAAATGACAACTAACATCGCCCGATCCATCCCCGCAAACAAACAGTTATACACTAATGTCGGAATTTCCTAACTCCAAGTCAGAGCT
The DNA here is from genome assembly GCA_023101725.1 of Atherinomorus stipes. NCBI lineage: Eukaryota > Metazoa > Chordata > Actinopteri > Atheriniformes > Atherinidae > Atherinomorus > Atherinomorus stipes. The sequence continues at coordinate 10,813 of JALJCO010014535.1, forward strand.
GCAGTCATAATCCTCTGTGAAATCGGATCTTCAGCTCAGAAAGTCAGATTCATCTCACCAACTCGACATAGAAGTCATGCTGTCTGCTGCTTACTTAAACAGTAGTTTGTTGTTTTGTTGTATATGGCTGCTTAGTGCTGGCAGCACTCCACCGTACGATTACGTTGATCTGAGCTTCCACTTCCGACACACACCCTCTTCAATTGAACACACCACAAGGTTCATACCTCAGGGTGCTAAGGAGAAATTTCTACCTGCATGTGTGCCTGTTGCAGTTATCTATGGAGAGAATTTTGTTTCTTCATCATTTAATCAAATAAATAGAATATATTTGAAACCAAAAAAAGAGATTTGAGAGCAAAATAGTCAGGGGCAATCAAAAACAATTTGTTGAGATCAAAACAGAACAGGTTGCAATTGAAAAATAAAAATTGACAGCATATTTCTTCAACTTTAATCAATAATAATGTTTCAAAGTAAAAACATACAAGTATTTTTCTTATGAATCAATCCTCTTTGATTTCAAGTTATCTAAAATATTTGTTTGCAAATTTGTCCTTTTTGGTTACAAATTCTAAAGTTTTGCTTGTGAATTCAAGTGCACTTGATAGGTGGGGGCCTATAATGGTGGATGAGAGACGTGTTTCTATTGGTTGGTGTGAATAGGTTCCACTTCTCCCTGTGCTGTGCTGCGTGGAGCAAAGTTGATAGCTGGTAGTTCTTGCAACATTTTCCTTGAGTAATTAATTGCGCTATATATGGTTGGCTGCAGCCTGCTACATTCACAACAACAACATCACCACAATGAATTATAACGCTCTACTGCTACAAGCACACTGATAATCAGCAACATGGTTTTTTCTGCTGGTCACGACCTGCTCAGTAGCCGACAGAGTGAGTGAATTACAGGGAAGCATGTACAACGTAGGGCTGTGATCACACATATGGTCATTATATCTGTATTGTTGTATCATATCGCGGAGTGATTGGACTGTATGTGAGAGCCTGGGAGTGGTAGTAGCTATGTGAGTTGCGAGCCTAGTTAAAGCCCAAATTACGCAAAGATAACTTATTGAGGTGAAGTCATTTGCTGACAGCCTTGGTCCCACCCCCAGTTCAAAAATCCTATCTGCACCCCTGAGTGGTCTAGTCAAAGTCCTGACCTGAGTCCTATTGAGATGCTGTGGCATGACCTTAAAAAGGCGGTTCATGCTTGAAAACCCTCCAGTGTGGCTGAATTACAAATAATTCTGCAAAGATGAGTGGAAAACAAAAATTCCTCCACAGCGCTGTAGAAGACTTGTTGCCAGTTATCACAAACACTTGATTGCAGTTATTGCTGCTAAGGGTGGCCCAAACCAGTTATTAGGTTCAGGGGGGCAATCACTTTTTCACACAGGGCCATGTAGGTTTGAATTTTTTCCTCCTTACTAATAAAATTTTTAATTTAAAAGCTGAACTTTGTGTTTACTTATGTTGTCTTTGTCTCTTTGTCTGATGATCTGAAACACATAAGTGTGACAAACATGCAAAAGAATAAGAAATCAGGAATACTTTTTCACACAACTGTATAAATACATTTACATCCTATGGATCACCGCGAGCATCCGGGAATTTTCGCCAAATTCGTCACATCCGGTTAGGTAGGAGGTGAAAACATCGCTTCGTTGCATAGGGGAGCCACTGAATTACCTGCTTCATTACTCGTCAATCTTCGTTTATTCTACTTTGGAAGTACAGAGAAGTCCCGCTGTGTATGGCTGCCATAAACATATCTATCACACGGACAAGAGAATATGTTTGTTCCAGTTCCCAAAACAACAGAAAAAGTCCCGAACAACATGCTAAGTGGCTAGCTGCTATCAAGCCCATAAATGCTGACAGTTCACGCTGGAAACCATGGAAACATCTAACAATATGTTCGGACTACTTTGTGACTGATAAAAAAAGTATATTGTGGTCTCACTTTTTAAACCCTGTAGTTGTTTTTGTACAGATGATAGAAAACACCATTAAATCAGTGGATGTACAGAATCACAGCACCGCCCGCTGTTCCCGTCTCCTCAGGACTGTTAACGATTACGTTCATCCAGATTACTGCCATCAATGTTCCCACATAAGAATAAAAGCATAAAAAGCGGCAGAAAGGCATTTGCAGCGTTATAAACATGCACAGTCATAACCAGTTACATACAGATGAGACTGCCGGTAATTTATAGCTTTATCAATGAGAGTAAACTCCTGAGAAGTACATCAAAGAAATACCACCATTTCTTAAAAATCAGGGGAAAATTAATATTCTATAAAAAATAAATGGCTTGAACACGGGGCTTACCTGATGAAACCAAATACATCATGAGATCGGGAAACTGATCATCAGGCTCTTATGTACAGGTAGGTTCGTCTAACCAGGCTGTAGCAGCAGAAGATGGGCATCACTTAGTCCAACAGATACTAGTTTAACTTCGTCTCTTTTTCTAGCGTCGTGCAGTAAGACTTTCAGTATAACTGGACGTCATTTCAATAATATTTCAAAGACAGACTGGCGGAGAAAAAAATTAAAAAGGGTGCAAAAGCAGTTTTTGAGGCTCTTAGTCCATCAGACGCCGTTCAAATATGAAGCATATTTTCACCGGGACCAGCTTCGTGGTCACGTGAATTCCGGGTTGTGACGTAGGCTC
>JALJCO010014536.1:0-42267 GCA_023101725.1 Atherinomorus stipes
TTCACCAGATGATTCAGGTGTTCTGAGTGTGACGAGTTTCATCATCTACTCCAGGAGCTGACGAGGGGCGCTTTCAGCCGTCTGATCCGGCCCAGTTTAATGTCCCGCTGTCCCGATGCGGGGCAGCATTATCAGCCCAGTAAATCCCATCAAGACAGCAGGTCATCAAACCACCGTTCAGACACCGGGACCGGACACAGATCACAGTTTATCCTCCTCTGTCTTCAGAGAGAGAGGAGATTTCCCTGGTTGAGTCGCTCTGATTGGTTGACGCCCCGCGTCAAGACACCAAAGTTCAGATTTTCCAACTCCGGCATCTGCTGCCCGTGACGCACATAACACGCGTCAAACGCTCAAAATCTCAAAACTCAACGCCCAAAACGCATCTAGACACTCCGCGCTCGACGCGCGTAACGTACCGCAGGGTTTTCAACACCTCCTACACGCACGTCAGCCATTGACTTTGCTTGTACACCTGACGCCGTTGACGCCCAAACCGCGTTTGGTCTGAACACACCATTCGAGCATCTTTCCCATGAACATGGACCAACATACCTGTCAACAGGTGCTGACGTCTGATTGGACGTTACAGAAACACCTGATTGCAGTGATTGTCTCAAAGTGTTGCTCAACAACATTTCAGGAGCCCCATCATGCTTGTTTACTTATTTTTGTTTGCTTGTTTTTAATATTTCTGTTGCACCACAATTCAGAATCAATTTCATGATTTTATAAAATTTTAATTTATTATTATTTTTGTCTATTTCAACTGATTTCACTGACAGCTGTTTTTCATCTTCAATGGGAAAGTATGTAAACTTTCATACGCCACTGTACATCAAAAAATATATACAAATATATATAAAAAGTGCAAAAGTTTGCAATAAAATTAAATATAAAACTAGAACTGCAAGCAGTTATCACGGGTTCCAAGCCCATCCACGCACCGCCTTCTCTGGCCCCGCCTTACCTGGTCCCACCTCACCTTGTCCCGCCTCCCTTCATTCAAAATAGAAAGTCATTTATAGCCCTCTATGAACATCGGTTATCTAGTGATCTGCATGACAACCTGTTGTCTTCAGGTATGGTATAAGCAGTAGCCTACTTGCATTTTTACAGTACTCCCTCTTTACAGTAAATCCTTGAAATAAAACCAATACGCATATACCTGTTTCATGATCAAGTGGTTAAAAAGCAGCATATGGTCTCCCCTGTGCAACAGTACCTTGATTTCCCCAATTGCAATATCTCAGGAGAAAAGCTTAAACTGGGATTTTCAACTTGTACTTAGCTTAAAAATTTCAACTGGATGGGGTCGCTGGTGTCTAAAATAAGAAGTGTTGGGGATTAGAAGCAGCATATGGTCTCCCCTGTGAAACAGTAGCTTCATTTCCCCAATGGCAATATCTGCACGAGAAAAGCTTAAACTGGGATTTTGAACTTGCAGTAATCCGATCTTAAGAATTTCAACTGGATGGGGTAGCTAGTGTCTAAAATAAGAAGTGTAAGGGGATTAGAAGAAGCATATGGTCTCCCCTGTGCAACAGAAGCTTAATTTCCCCAATTGCAATATCTGCACGAGAAAAGCTTAAACTGGGATTTTCAACTTGCACTTATCTGATCTTAAAAATTTCAACTGGATGGGGTAGCTAGTGTCTAAAATAAGAAGTGAAAGTGGTTTGGAAGCAGCCCAGGGTGTCTCCTGCAAAGCAGCAACTTTATTTCCCCAATCACAATGTCTTGCCGAGAAGAGCTGAAAACTAAGATTTTAATAACAGAAGCTGTTAAATGAAATATATTTTCCATAAGGCATGAAGTTCTGGTAGGTTACTGGCATTTCAGACAAACACCAGTTCCATCATGGATGGCTAGTATTGATCAGGTCTTTTTTGACAATGTTTACTGTTAATAAATGATTTAGCTTAAGAGTTCTCTTGTGGCTTTTTAGTCAAATCATTTGGCTCAGGGATGATCACAAATTGGTTCCCATTTTCAGCCCAAATTACTCAAAAAGAACTGATTGAGTTGAAATCATTTGTTCTACTCTAGTTTAAAAATCCCATCTTCCCCTGCTTCATGTGGTTATATTGTTTTCCCCAATTAAGACTCATCAGGCAATGAAAATAAGTGAATATGTTACCTAAGATTCTTAAGTTCAAGGTAGAATAATAAGAATCTCTAATGAGTTTTTCATCTGCTGTGAAACTTTTTTACAACTCAACTACCGGGTATAGGATGACTTTTTTGTGTAGGATTGAACGTGACTGATTTTTCAGGATTACCTAAATACATGCAGGATTGTGGCCCTCAAAGACCGGAGGTGGACACCAACAATGTAGACCAACAATCACAGAAATCTTTTAGGCACCTTTCCAGATCCTGTTTCCAACATTCACTACAAGCATCAATACAAACAGACTTCTGTGTTAACAGTCATTCCTCAATGTTTTTCAGACATACACACATCTGTGAAGATATGCTTGGTCCAGCAGGAATGACAAATCACTCCAGATCCTCTGTCCTTTGCTCTCACCAGCAACATAATTACAACAGGTCTTCTGTGTTAATAGTGGTTACTAAACTTATTTAGCCAGTCATCCATTTGTGAAGATTTGTTGGGTAGAGCAGGACTGAGGAAATACATCATGCAGTGAAATGCTCAATGTAGGCTAATAACCATGTAAAATGAAGACAAACACACTGCAAATGTAGGTGTGAACTTCAGACATGTGTTTTTAAAGAAGTAGCAGTTGAAAAGCTGAAATGACTTGATTTGCATCCAGGTACACACAATGACAACCTGATTAAGTCAGAATCTTTAGGGAATCTTTACCAAAATGCTTGGGATTCATAAGGACTATCTTGAGATTCACTGAAGAAGGTTTGGCGTTTACATAAAACATGTCCACTTTGTCCAATCTGAACCGTCCTCTAAGAATCAGCTCAGAGTGATGCTATGAACATACCTAGCGAGTTTGAGGCATATCTGATAAACCATGTACGTGATATAAAGTAAATCCGAGTTATAGCGCCCCCTAGAATTTTCAAATTTTTTTTCCTTTGGCCCATGAGTAGAAAATCAAGTTCCCCTGTTGGTGTATGAGTTTCATATAATTATCTGTTGTCGTTTTTGAATAGTGGCCTTTTAAGCATTTAGCTAGTTTTTGCATAATGTTAGTTCGCATATAACTTTGTAACGAAAAGTAAGTTTCAAAAATCGCTTGCATACGTTTTTTTCTCTCTGTCTATAGAAACTGTGGTAGGATTTTCAGCCTGATTGGGTAAAATCCCACGGACAAGTTCACGAAGATAGGTTTTGTATATTTTGCATTGTAGCGAAAAAAAATTATAGGCGGAAATGGGCGTGGCCTATGTCATAAAATCTGGGAGGGTCCAAGGAATCTGGGGATATAAGGCACTTTAAGATGCGCCAAGCCGATTACGAGCTAGAGGCCAAAACGTAAAAGACATTGGTATAGCGCCACCTAGTGTCTGACAAGTGTCATTTTTTTTGTGGTCCACACAAAAAAAGTTTTCTACAAGCCCTGTTAGTGGCTTTATTATTGCACATTTGGTTTAGCCTCCCTGGCCATTTTTGTTAGGTCGGGGGAAGAAAATCAGCGGTCCTGGGCCCCTGCGTGAGTTGAGCACCTGGGATTAGAAAATCGCTAATAAAACACGCCCACTTCATCCAATTGTAACCATATTCTAGGATTTTACTCACAGAGGGTCTATCTACATACCCTGGGAGTGGTGTCAAGATTGGATCAGCGGTTTTCCCAATATAAAAAATTCAGGATTATAGCGCCCCCTAGATTCTGAAAACTTTTTCCTTCAGTAAACTAGTAGAAAATCAAGTTCCACACTTGGGTTTTGAAGCTGATGCAATTATCTGTTGTCGTTTCCGAGATATGGCCTTTTAAGTTTTTAGCTAGTTTTTCAAAAATGTTTGTTTGTGTATAACTTCGTAACAGAACAATATTTTTAAAAAGTGCTTCCTTACGTTTGTTTGTCTTGGTCTGAAGTTTATATGGTACGATTTTCAGCCTGATCGGACGAAAATCCTAGGACTAGTTCACAAAAATAGGTTTTGCATATATCGCCCCCTAGCGAAAAATCTATGTAGGCGCAAATGGGCGTGGCCTATATCAGGAGATGCAGGAGGGTCCAAGGAATCTAGGGATCCAAGTCCCATAAATTTATTCCAAGCGGTGTTCGAGCTACAAGCCAAAACGTTTGACCCCTTGGTATAGCGCCCCCTAGTGTCCGAGATGTGTCATTGCGCTTGAATCTCTACATGAACCACTTTTGTACCAGCCTATATATATGGCTATATTACAGCGTGTGTAGTTTTGGCTCCCCAGATACTTTTCACCGGGAAGAAAAAAATAATAATAATAATAATAACTAGAACTGCAAGCAGTTATCACGGGTTCCAAGCCCATCCACGCACCGCCTTCTCTGGCCCCGCCTTCCCTGGTCCCGCCTCACCTTGTCCCGTCTCCCTTCAATCAACATAGAATGTCATTTATTGCCCTTTATGAACATAGGTGGTCTCGTGATCTGCATGATAACCTGTTCAGGTCTTCAGTTATGTTATAGGCAGTAGCCTACTTGAGTTTTTTCAGTACTACCTCTTTACTGTTAATTTCTTTAAATATAACCAATGCTCATATAACTGTTTCATGATCAAGTGGTTAAAAAGCAGCATGTGGTCTCGCTGTGAAGCAGGAGCTTAATTTCTGCAAATGCAATATCTGCATGACAAAAGCTGAAACTGAGATTTTCAACTTTACCTATTCTGATCTTAAAAATTTCAACTGGATGGGGCAGCTGGTGTCTAAAATAAGTGTAAGAGGGTTCGAAGTAGCATATGGTCTCCCCTGTGAAACAGTTGCTTAATTTCCCCAATTGCAATATCTGCATGAGAAAAGCTTAAACTGGGAATTTCAACTTGTACTAATCTGATCTGAAAATTTTTAACTGGATTGGGTAGCTGGTGTCTAAAATAAGAAGTGTTATGGGATGAAAAGAAGCATATGGTCTCCCCTGTGAAACAGTAGCTTAATTTCCCCAATTGCAATATCTGCATGAGAAACGCTTAAACTGGGATTTTCAACTTGTATTAATCTGATCTTAAAAATTCCCATTGGATGGGGTAGCTAGTGTCTAAAATAAGTGTAAGGGGTTTAGAAGCAGCGTATGGTCTCCCCTGTGAAACCTTTGCTTAATTTTCCCATTTGCAATATCTGCACGAGAAAAGCTTTAACTGGGATTTTCAACTTGCACTCATCTGATCTTGAAAATTTCAACTGGATGGGGTAGCAAGTGTCTAAAATAAGAAGTTAACGGGAATTAGAAGCAGCATATGGTCTCCCTTGTGAAACAGTAGCTTAATTTCCCCAATTGGAATATCTGCACGAGAAAAGCTTTAACTGGGATTTTCAACTTGCACTCATCTGATCTTAAAAATTTACTGGATGGGGTGGGGAAGGGGGCTTTAACTGGGATTTTCAACTTGCACTCATCTGATCTTAAAAATTTCAACTGGATGGGGTAGCTGGTGTCTAAAATAAGAAGTGAAAGTGGTTTGGAAGCAGCTTAGGTTGTCTCCTGCAAAGCAGCAACTTTATTTCCCCGATCACAATATCTTGCCGAGAAGAGCTGAAAACTAAGATTTTAAAAGCAGAAGCTGTTAAATGAAATATATTTTGCATAAGGCATGAAGTTCTGGTAGGTTACTGGCATTTCAGACAAATACCAGTTCCATCATGGATGGCTAGTATTGATCAGATCTTTGTTTGAAAATGTTCACTGTTAATAAATGATTTAGCTTAAGAGTTCTCTTGTGGCTTTTTAGTCAAATCATTTGGCTCAGGGATGATCACAAATTGGTTCCCATTTTCAGCCCAAATTACTCAAAAAGAACTGATTGAGTTGAAATCATTTGTTCTCCTCTAGTTTAAAAATCCCATCTTCCCCTGCTTCATGTGGTCATATTGTTTTCCCCAATTAAGACTCATCAGGCAATGAAAATAAGTGAATATGTTACCTAAGATTCTTCAGTTCAAGGTAGATTAATAAGAATGTCTAATGAGTTCTAATGAGTTCTTTCATCTGCTGTGAAACTTTTTTACAACTCAACTACCGGGTATAGGATGACTTTTTTTCTAGGATTGATCGTGACTGATTTTTCAGGATTACCTAAATACATGCAGGATTGTGGCCCTCAAAGACTGGAGGTGGACACCAACAATGTAGACCAACAATCACAGAAATCTTTTAGGCACCTTTCCAGATCCTGTTTCCAACATTCACTACAAGCATCAATACAAGCAGACTTCTGTGTTAACAGTCATTCCTTAATGTTTTTCAGACAAACACACATCTGTGAAGATATGCTTGGTCCAGCAGGAATGACAAATCACTCCAGATCCTCTGTCCTTTGCTCTCACCAGCAACATAATTACAACAGGTCTTCTGTGTTAATAGTGGTTACTAAACTTATTTAGCCAGTCATCCAATTGTGAAGATTTGTTGGGTAGAGCAGGACTGAGGAAATACTTCATGCAGTGAAATGATCAATGTAGGCTAATAACCATGTAAAATGAAGACAAACACACTGCAAATGTAGGTGTGAACTTCAGACATGTGTTTTTAAAGAAGTAGCATTTGAAAAGCTGAAATGACTTGATTTGCATCCAGGTACACACAATGACAACCTGATTCAGTCAGAATCTTTAGGGAATCTTTACCAAAATGCTTGGGATTCATAAGGACTATCTTGAGGTTCACTGAAGAAGGTTTGGCGTTTACATAAAACATGTCCACTTTGTCCAATCTTAACCGTCCTCTAAGAATCAGCTCAGAGTGATGCTATGAACATACCTAGCGAGTTTGAGGCATATCTGATAAACCATGTACGTGATATAAAGTAAATCCGAGTTATAGCGCCCCCTAGAATTTTCAATTTTTTTTCCTTTGGCCCATGAGTAGAAAATCAAGTTCCCCTATTGGTGTATGAGTTTCATATAATTATCTGTTGTCGTTTTTGAATAGTGGCCTTTTAAGTATTTAGCTAGTTTTTGCATAATGTTAGTTCGCATATAACTTTGTAACTAAAAGTAAGTTTCAAAAATCGCTTGCATACGTTTTTTTCTCTCTGTCTCTAGAAACTGTGGTAGGATTTTCAGCCTGATTGGGTAAAATCCCACGGACAAGTTCACGAAGATAGGTTTTGTATATTTTGCATTGTAGTGAAAAAAAATTATAGGCGGAAATGGGCGTGGCCTATGTCATAAAATCTGGGAGGGTCCAAAGAATCTGGGGATATAAGGCACTTTAAGATGCACCAAGCCGTTTGCGAGCTAGAGGCCAAAACGTAAAAGACATTAGTATAGCGCCACCTAGTGTCTGACAAGTGTCATTTTTTTTGTGGTCCACACAAAAAAAGTTTTCTACAAGCCCTGTTAGTGGCTTTATTATTGCACATTTGGTTTAGCCTCCCTGGCCATTTTTGTTAGGTCGGGGGGAAGAAAATCAGCGGTCCTGGGCCCCTGCGTGAGTTGAGCACCTGGGATTAGAAAATCGCTAATAAAACACGCCCACTTCATCCAATTGTAACCATATTCTAGGAATTTACTCACAGACGGTCTATCTACATACCCTGGGAGTGGTGTCAAGATTGGATCAGCGGTTTTCCCAATATAAAAAATTCAGGATTATAGCGCCCCCTAGATTCTGAAAATTTTTTCTTTCGGTACGCTAGTAGAAAATCAAGTTCCGCACTTGGGTTTTGAAGCTGATGCAATTATCTGTTGTCGTTTCCGAGATATGGCCTTTTAAGTTTTTAGCTAGTTTTTCAAAAATGTTTGTTTGTGCATAACTTTGTAACAGAACAACATTTCAAAAAAGTGCTTCCTTACGTTTTTTTGACTTGGTCTCTAGTTTATGTGACACAATTTTCAGCCTGATTGGGCAAAATCCTGAGGACTAGTTTACAAAAATAGGTTTTGCAAATATCGCCCCCTAGCGAAAAAATTTTATAGGCGCAAATGGGCGTGGCCTATATCAGGAGATGCAGGAGGGTCCAAGGAATCTGGGGATCCAAGTCCCATAAATTTATTCCAAGCGGTGTTCGAGCTAGAGGCCAAAACGTTTGACCCCCTGGTATAGCGCCACCTAGTGTCTGACATGTGTAATTTTTCTGCTCTGACCACCTCGGAACTATATGTACAAGCCTATATATGTGGCTATATTACATCGTGTGCAGTTTTTCCTCCCCACATGCATTTACGGCGGCGGAATAATAATAATAATAAGAATAAAAAACGAAGCAAAAACAATAGGGTTCCAGCACGCTGGAGTGCTGGGAACCGCGTTGCACTTGCAACGCGGGCCCTGCGCTGCTCCGCGGGCTTGGAACCCTAATAAGAATAAAAATCCGTACAAAAACAATAGGGTTCCAGCACCGCTGGAGTGCTGGAACCGCGTTGCATGCAACGCGGTTCTGCGCTGCTCCGCGGGGCTTGGAACCCTAATAAATACAAAAATCAGAATAAGGTCGTGGCTCAGTGATTCAGTGTTCAGATAGCTGTATCAACAGGTTGTGGGGGTTGTGACGGGTAGTGCAAAAAAGCCAACAGGATGTGCAAACGATGGAATGCAGAAATGCAAAGTGTTCATGTGCAAATATTGCAGGTATATGTTTAGTCTGTGGGTTATGAGCCTGGAGCTGGGTGTACGCCTGGGTGTAACGTCCCATCCAACTTATAATGGAAAGTTGGAAAGTTAGGACCAGGTTAAGGTTAAGACGAGTGCACCAGCTAGACTCAAGCCCTGTCTGTGTTCCGCCCGAGGCCAGCGTCAGGCAGGGGCAAGAGGGGGCACTGCCCCCCCAAACAAACACTGTGCTCCCTCAAATCAAATCTGCAGAAGACAGCATGAGATTGCAAAGCTCTTTTTTACTACCCCCGCCTGCGGCTTGGACTCCGCCTCGTCCCGCAAGCAGCAGGTGGGACCTACTCCATCACTCCGCATCATTCTGCGCCCCCCTCGCGCCTCGGCTGCAGGAGGATCTACTGTCTGCAGAGCTCTGTTCAGCCGCTGGTTCGCTCTGAGGACCATCAGCTGCATCCTCACACCAAACGTGGAAACGCCGCGGAGCATCGCTGCACTGTCCGTCTGTCATCAGAAGCGTTTCAGGGCGGAATGTTTCTGCCACGGCTGGATTTTTCCAGTTTAAGGTTAATTATAATCCTGAAAAGGGTTATTTAGCCAGTCCAACTGTGCGGTTTCTCTTTGGTTCATCATTTTCCTTTTTTTGTGCATCTCTCATGGATAAGTGAATTAAAATATATAAACGTCGCATCGTCCATGCTGTCCAGTGAGACTGATGGCCAGGTGCATGCAGAGGCAGTGTTGGTTATGGATAACGTGTACGAGCGCCCAAACCGGATTCTGTGAGGGCGGACCGTGCACGAAAAGAAAAAGAAAACATATTCAGGCAGTACATAATGTTGGCTTGTATATCCAATCACAAACCAGCGCACGAGAGCAAAAGAAAAGGTTTAATTTCAGCGTGTTTTCACATCCATTTTCTGTGAAGGCCAAACGTCACATGATGCTGAGAAAGTCGCTGTCACCAACAGTGTGGGGGGAAAGAGGAGAGGGCGGGGGAAAGAGAAAGTGCATGTGAATTAAATGTCTAAAACAAACTGGAGATAAGCGTAGCGCCCTTACCCCTGCTGTAAGTCTTACGCCTTTTCCACTCTGCAGCGTGATGTAGCTTAGAGTAAAATATATTGCTGGTGGTTGTTAAAACTTTGATGGAGGATATTTAATTTTTTTCTAATTTTATTTACCCTATTATTGTTGATATTTTCTTGCCTATTATTGTTGACAGTTTCTGTTTCCCCCTGAGGGATTAATTTGGTTTAATGGTCAGCTCTGGTTGGTTGTGTTTGTTTAAACAAACAAGCACAACCATATACAGCCATGGAAAAACTAAAGAGACCTTCCTTGTCATCAAAAATAATGGTTATGCAATCGAGTAGCAAGTGTGGTGTGAATCATACAATTAAATGAGACAGAAAAGTAAATCTAGAATGCCTAAAAGCTGTTTTTTGGAAGTACAATACCATAGCTATTGATGTAAAAACTTAACAACCAAAATAACTTATAAAGAAAAGCATGAAAATGTTTAGATATCAGTTCTTAAATTGAACTCTTATGAGCTATTTTTGTTATCATTATATTTGTCCAAACAAATGTACTTTTAGTAGTACCAGGCATTAAAATGACCAAGAAATATGAGAAAACAAAGGTGGTCTCTTCATTTTTCCATGACTGTGTATATATACCAGCAGAAGCTTTGGTTTCAGGCTGGACATCCATGCTGGACAGGTCTAACGCATACGGGCCTGACAAACTGCAGTCCATTTCTTGGGAGATGAACTCTGCTAACAACCCAAGAAAACAGTTATTAATAACAAAAACTAGGCTGAAGCGTGACGTGTAGCTACACAGGATGCCCCCCTCACATTTCTGCATGCCCCCTCATGTATGTGTTCCAGGAGCCGGCCCTGGTTCCGCCTGGGTGTAACTTTTATGCCCAGTGAGGAGCAGGCGTAAGTTGGAAACTCGGTCTTGTAGCCATGATAATTTTACCAGAATCACACGGCTAGAAAAGAGAAAGCGTTTTTTTTTTACTGGATTCTTATTGAGAAGGCACTTAGGGTGCATTCACACCAGGATAGTCCGGGGCCTTGGTCCGATTGGGCGGGGATGTCACCTTTCTCTGCTTGGGTTTGCGTTTAAACTGCAGCAACCAAATTGGACCAAACCTCCTGGTTAAAACACCGTAGTTAAACAAGTGCCCGTTAGGGGGCGACGCTCCCCAATACAACCACTGATGATGATGAAGAAGCAGGAAGAAGAAGAAACCCGGACTCTGTGATTCAAATTGAAATCTTTCTGCTTCTTATTATTATGCTTCTCCATCTCTGTCTACACACTTTCTAATTTTTATCGTTGTTTAGGCTACGGCTTCTTCAAACATGCCGTTTCTCTCCGACCCAAACGATAATCTACCCCACTTCCCTCTACTTCTTCTTTTTCTGCTACTGTATATTGCGGTCGACAAGCGTCACTTCCATTAGGTGCGCTCGATAGACCGAGACCCCGACTTTAAGGCGGACCAGAGTTCACTTCTTTGGTGCACCAGAGTACGGTTGGTGTTCAGACTGCACCAAACGAAGCGGACTATTTGAGTGTGAACGCACCCTTTGGTGAGGAAGACTCGTCCTTGACAGAATAAACCCGCTTGATATAAGTGAGCTGATAGAAAGGTTTTCATTTTAAAAGGCCTTTCAGCTGCAGCATCTGTCGGACAGAAACAGTGCTGTCCCCCACCCTGCAGGGGCCGAATGCGCTCAGGTTTTAACGGCAACGGGGCCTTTCAGAATACAACAAGAGACATAACAACCTATAAATAAACAGTTACTATAAATAAATAGCAAAAATAAATGCCCTGTGATTGCTTTCCACGCCAGCAGTTTCTAACCGTTTGTGTTGTTAGTCTTGCCACGAGGTGATCTTCGTGTGACAGAACTGCATTTTTCACTAGTGCCTTGTTTATTATTTTCATGAAGTAAATCAATATCTGAACATATGGTATTACATATTTGTGTATCTGCATACTATCATGTTTTCTCTGTGAGCAACTGGCTCTTTCTGTTAATGCTGGGAGCAGTCATGTCATCGCAACTTCACATCTCTTTGAAACATACAGTAAGCACTGACGTCAAACTGAACACCCGGGTAAACATACGGGAAGTACACTGTACATTGTAACTGGCTGGCTTTACTTAAGAAATCACGCAAACTTGCTGCCTCAAAAAAATGAAGTATTCAGTAAAAGAAGTGATTAAGTAGAATAAACTACAATGGTTTAAGTTTGAAGAACGTTTTTGAACTTAATAAATCTGATTAAGCTGTAAGTGAATGGGGTTGTGGAGGAAACTTGATGTGATTAATTTCGCATAAATTTCTGTAGATGAGATTCTTCACACAAACTTCATTTTATTTTCTATCAACATAATGATTTCAAGTTCATGTTACTTAAAGTAACTGATGAACTCAAAATTAATCTTACTATGTAACAAGAACTTATTCTGGGTGGGTTTTAACCAAATTAATGTCAGACCAGACGTCCCTGTCGTGCAGCAGCTGCTGGGTAGTAGGTATTAAATACAGGAATAAACAAGTTGAGAGCAGGCACATGACACTATAATGTTGGTATCTATAATGTTCCCCATCACTATTTTAGTGATTAAACTGGACAAATGTCCATCAGAAGTCTTGGAGTTGACGGGTTAAAGGTCTGACAGTTACCACAAGTTATTGTAGATAAATTCTTCTGTTTAAGTAGACATTTAATTCACATTGAGGGAAGAAAAATCTGGTTCGGTCTGGTTACAGTTAGGCTTAACTTGTTTTATTATATTTTCATTCTCTTATATGTTTTAATAAAGAATCCACAGAATGTTTCATTATCATTGCTGAGGCATTTCTAGCTGCACTCCCCTCAGTTGCACTCTAAACTTTATTTGGGAAATTAATCACAAACTCATTCAGATCTCTTGAGGCAAGCCAGTCATTTAGCGTAAAAAGACGTTTTCCTCTGGACAGCTTGACAAATTAATGAAGTGCCTGCAGTTACTTTCATCTCCGTTGGCAGTGCTGGGAATATTTCCTCCACTTGGGCAAACCCCTGGAAGACATTGGCAGAGTCAACTTATAGGACAACTATGCCTGTTTTCACGCTCAGTTCTGGTTGGCATCCACCAGACAGCTTGGCCAGGGGCCGGAGAAGTCGGTCCAAAAGGCCCCGGCCATGTTTACTGTAGCCTCGGCACGGAACAGCATGGGTGGCCCTGCAATGCAGCCTTCCTCGGGCTCAGTGAAAGTGTGGCAGTGGAGGGAAACAACACACATTTGGCACGAATAACGACTCAACCCTTAACCTGTGCATGAACTACATGGTTCCTTTGCTTCATCTGCTTCGTGTTTGTGCTGATACCTGTCAGTGACAATTGCAAAGAACTAATTCTGTGTTGGGTTGAAATCCAAATATCTTCTTCCTAATGCACGTGCTGTTGATAGTTTGAAGTGTGGATCCACTGCAAAGGCAAGATTGACAAGGTGGACTCTTTATTGGTTGGTTCAACAAAACCAAAAACAAGTATCAAACCAGTAGTTAAACTACTTAATAGTAAAAGGGGAAGTTCAGGATTTTTGACATAGGGCCTCATTTTGGAGTGAGCCACGGTCCTACGTATCACTGGATACAGTTTCATCTTATTTCATCTCATATTCTTGTTAGCAGTGGTCCCCGATGCTAGTGCTAGCATTAGTCATTCGGAATCTGCTAGCCTGTCATTAACAGTGTTGTTTTTGGCAACTATCTGAGTTTTAGTTTTAGTCTTGGTTCGTTTTCACACAGGACCCATTCAGGTCGACTTAACTGAGTTTTGGTACCGAACACGGCGCGACTGGCTCTGTGAACACGCCACTCGCACTTGTAGTTGACCTAACTCGCCCACTCTCGGACCGGCTGAACGAGGTGGTTTCGGAGCGGTTTGCTTCGACCTGAAATGCGGCGCGAGTGATGTGTGAACGCACACCAACTTTAGCCTGACATAAATCCCAGATACTCCACTATTGGGATATCCTTCTTATCGACAGTATTATATTACAAAAAAACAGGGTTACGGCCTAACTGTAATGTTTAGTATCATCTTGTGTTTGCTAGCTACTAATGTATTTCAAATGTTGACATCAACGGGGCGTTCACAAACACTAGACAAATTACCAACAAGGCCTAGCAGCCTAAGCATCAATGCTCATGTTTACAACTCACCAGTACCTGCTGTTTGCCGATAATATCTGCATGTGGTCAGACTTCACGGTTCAACAGAATCAATCTGCGTCTTGTTTTGGTTTGTCTGGAAATCCGCCTCCATGACATGACAACATTGTTCTCCACACACAACCGTGTCTCGTCTTCAACACTCCATCTTTCACGTTTGTTTTGTTTACAATACAGCCACACTATACAACTGGGACGCATCTACTTCCGTCTGGTTGCCATGGATACACAACGCTCCAGCCTGTAGAGCGACTGCTGGGTGCGGTGATTTAAAAGCAGATGTGAAACGGAGCCGTATTCGTGGAAAACTCAAACATTGCAACCTTGTCACTGCTGCAGTAGCGCCTGGCTCGACCCAAATATGTGTGAAAACAACCGTAGTCTTTCTGACAAAAATGTTCATTAGTTTTAGTCACGCTTTAGTAATTTCTGCATCTGATAGTTTTAGTCAGTTAAGTTATATTTTTTAAAAAAAGAAAAAAAAATGTTGAATTTAGGTTAGTAATATTGGAAATTGGAATCAAAGTTAGTCTCTATGAAGTGAAATTTATAAAACAATGAACCTAATTACTTTTTTATATTAATCATATAATCTACAATACATTCTTTTTCTTTCTGATGGATTGTAGGCTGTCGAAGGTGTGTCCATAGATAATTTAATCGTTTCTGACCACCAAGAAGCTTCCTTGATGCTGCTTTACCTGCATGTCTAGTCTGCATGACCAGTTTGATAGACATATCATCATTCAATCAATAAGCACGGGCCGTTCAAGACAATTGGATTGGGTTTTTTCGGTCCTGTCCGTTCCACAGGTCACAGAAGGGCACACTACATTTTTTAATTTTTGTGTCAGAGCATTTAATTAATTGTCTGCAATTGGGGTGTGAAGATGATTTTAAGCTATATAGTAAAAAATGCTCCTGGAAAACATCATCCACCCGGCCTTTAAAATGTGCCACATCTGTGAAATTGTTCTTTGTCAAAATGGATGGAGGAAGGCAGATGATCGTGAGAGTAAGAAAGTTACCACTTAAATCATGAAATGAGCTTTATAAATAAGACCACAGGTGAGTTTCTTTTTCACAAAACAATGAAAGATGCTGGAGACCCGCAGAGGGTCAGAGGAAGAGGAGTCTGTGTGCGAGGTGGAGGTGTTGTAGGAAGGGCTCAAATTTCACATGTAATTCAGGCAACTGTTATTGATCATGATGTCATTCATGACCTTTCTCATAGAGCGGCTGGACAGTCCAACCTGTTCTCAACAGAAACTGTTGCATCCATGTCTGGAGGTTTTGACAGGAGAACAGGTGATGTTACTGTACAGTAGATGCAGAAATATCTTCAGTGATACTTTTCTGAATGCAATGACTGCTGCTGCCCGAGAAATCGGTGCAGAGGAGTGTCAAGCAGGGATAAGGCGCAAGAGGATTCTTCCCTCTGTACATTGCAAGAGAGAATATTGAATGGGATGATGAAGCCATGTGGCCCATCTTCTAGATGGAAGAGACTGATTATTACAGAAATAGTAGTTTGGAATTTGGTTTGCATGCATTTTCTGTAATTCGGTTTCCAGCAGGTTTTCTTTTTCAGTTTAAAACTGTCATTAAATCAATAAAAATTGCATTAAAGTATTTCTCATTGTGGATGTAATTCTTTGCAAGAAGGCAAATTTGATTTGACACTGATTTATAAAGACAAACATCTCTGGCAACAAGAATCTATGTGAGGCAATGGAGCACTGATTCACACAGAGGGCTGCGTTTTGTATTTTGTTTTCTACTGTGTGCTGATTGATTGAAAGAGTTCACAAGTTGGGCTGTTGGGAGGTTAGCAAAGTTAGCTTTTGAAATGAAATGAAATGAAAAATACATTATTCATCCCAGAAGGGAAATTCAGTTTTGTAAAAGCTCACTCTTTTTTTTTTTTTTTTTTAAATAAACAAAAAAGTCAGTCAGTCTTGTTCTTTAGGGTGATGCTGCTGGTAAGAATGAATTCCTGTATCTCTTCGTCTTACAGTGAACCTGACGCAGCCTCCCACTGAACACACTCTGTTGATTCTTCACCGTGTTGTGGAGAGGATGGGAAGAGTCCTCCATCATCTTCATCAGCTTGTGCAGCATTCTTTTTTGAACGATCAGCTCCAGCGGCTCCAGAGTTCTCCCCAGCACAGAACCAGCTTTCTTGATCAGCTTGTTTAGTTTCTTCAAGTCTCTGGTTCTGATGCTGCTTCCCCAGCAGATGCTGCAAAGCTAATTGCACTTTCCACAACAGACTTGTAGAAGATCTGCAACATCTTGGTGCAGACGTTGAATGATCTCAGCTTCCTTAAGAAGTAGAGTCTGCTCTGACCTTTCTTGTAGATGTAGTCACTGTTGCATTTCCAATCGAGTCTGTTGTCCAGCTGAACTCCAGGTATTTGTAGTTCTCCACCACCTCCACCTCCTCTTCCAGGATGTAGACAGGACTATGCTGCTTATTCTTGCTCCTCCTGAAAGTCAACAATCATCTCTTTAGTCTTGCTGGTATTTAAGATGAGCTGATTGTTACCATTTCACAAACTGATTGACCAGTTCCCTGTAGTCGGCTTCTTGTCCATCACTGATACACCCCACAACTGCAGAGTCATCAGAGTATTTCTGCAGATGACAGGATCAGAGTTGTACTGGAAGTCTGAGGTGTACAGTGTAAAGAGGAATGGTGAGAGTACAGTTCCTTGTGGTGCTCCAGTGCTGCTGATCACCATCTCAGACACACAACCTTTCAGTCTCACAAACTGTGGTCTGTTTGTGAGGTAGTCGTAAATCCAGGTGGTTGTGGAGGATCCACCTGGAAGTTATGGAGCTTCTCACATAGCAAAGCAGCTGAATAGTATTAAATGCACTTGAAAAATCAAAGAACATGACCCTCAAAGTGCTGCCTGACTGGTCCAGATGAGAGTGGGCTCTCTGAAGCAAGAAGATGATGGCGTCTTCAACCCCAAGCCCATTACGATATGCGAACTGTAATGGGTCCTGAAAGGTGTTCACTTGCTTGTTGAGGTGAGCCAGTAAGAGTCTCTCCAGGACTTTCATGATGTGAGATGTCAGAGCAACTGGTCTGTAGTCATTTGGTTCTGGTCCAGGTTCTGGTTCTGGTCTGTAGTCATCTGGTTCAGCTGGTTGTGGTTTTTTAGGGACAGGAACAAGACAGGATGTTTTCCACAGCACAGGAACTCTGTTCTGTCTCAGGCTGGTGTTAAAAAGGTGCTGGAGAACCGGACATAGTTGTTCTGAGCAGGTCTGGAGAACTCTGGGACTGACACCATCTGGACCTGCAGCCTTGTTCCTTGTTCATCCTTGTTTTGATGCATATTTTAATTGTTTTGGCATGGTTAGAGCCTTTTGCCAACACAATGTGTTATTTTGACCATGAGGCCGCTGTTTAAGCCTGAATGTTAACCGTTTTGAAAATGTGGAGTTTGAGTTGACGGCTGTAATCAGGCTGAGGTCTGGATTTTAACTGGACCGTTGCATTCATTCTGTTGTAGATTTACTGTAGCGTTTGGGATCATCATCCTGTTGCTTGAGCCTGTTTGTCCATTCTGGACTTCACAGCCGACAGAATTTGTGAAAGATCCCCAGGTCATGCAGCTACAAGTTGAGCCCAAATCACCACACACCTACCACCGTGCTTTAGTTAGTATGAAGTCTTATACTTGAATGTGCCGAGTTTCGTTTTATGACACGATCTTCTGATTATGTCTACAAATGTAAGAGTTGGTGAGAACCTGCTGTTTGTTTTTGATTGTTTTTTATGTAAAGAAGTTACAATTTATTTCTTAAACAATTCTACAGGCTGTAAGCTGTACACGACATTGCATTTGTAAAATGGAGTGAGGTTATGAACCTTCAGTCGTCCTCGAAATTATCCATACCCTCCAATTAAAAAAGGAAAAAAAAATCAGCTGTCAGTGAAATAAATTGAAATTTACCAAAGTAATAATAAATAAAAATTCTACGAAAATTATGACATTGATTTTGAATCGTAGTTAGAAAGAAATATTACAAATAAACAAAAAATGAAACAAGTAAACAAGCATGATGGGGCTCCGAAGCTAAAATGTTGTTGAGCAACACTTTGAGACAATCACTGCAATCAGGTGTTTCTGTAACGTCCAATCAGATGTCTGCACCTTTTGACAGGTTACTTTGTAGTAATTCATATAACTCTGAAATTCAAGTTTATTTTGAATTATCTGCATTATTTGCTCATTTCATTGCTTTATTTTTTACAATGTCGGGGTATTTATGTTTGCAATGCTTGGCAACATTTTACCATGGATTCTATAACATTAACTAGTGTTGTAGTCATTTACTGTAAATGTTTCTTTCTTCCCATCATCTTCTTCCCTTTGTTAAAAGCCCTCAGTTCTTCCACCCCCTGAAAATATGGGATGGAAGATGGAGGACAATGTTCCTGTTGCTGATCTCATGTCGTTGCATGCAATCCCACATGCCCGTGAAGAGCAGGTCACATGTGGCTGCTGGATGCAGGACAGACCGATGCGGCTGCAAACCAAACCCATGCATCTGCATCTCATCCATACCAAAAGCCGAGTGACTTTTGTATGAATATGTAATGATCTGTTTCGATTTGATCATTAGTAGGGCTGCACAATTAATCGTTAAAAAATTGTGATCTCAATTCACACATACATGTGATCTCATTTCTACCCACAACAATTCTGAAGCATTTTTAATCGCATGCTAATTATGAACTAATCACGAGCTGCATCACAAATAAAAGTTTCCGTTCTTCCCGGATTTTTTTCAAGTGCCCTCACAGCACTGCCTTTGCCTCCCCACCCCTTAACCAATGGTAAAGCGTCTTTACAACAGTGGAGCAAGCCCACATGCAGTTAGTTGGTTTTTCGGAAGAGTGAGCGACACAAGAGTTGAAACTGAGGACAGTCTGTAGCTGGTTGGGAGGTTAAATGGAAAAAAAATTGTGACAGAGAATTGTGATCTCAATTTTAAGCACAAAAATCGTGATTCCCATTTTCCCAGAATTGTGCAGCATTTTTTTCTTTTTTTTTTTTTCAGCCCTAATCATTAGTATTCATTTGTAATTAGTTGGCACACTCAGTAAATTGTATTGATTCATAAAAAATGGATGAAAACATTTCTGGCAATTATTGTGTTGATGAAGTTGTGTTAGTATAATGTTATCATTATTTCTAGAAAATTGGTTTGGTAGTTTTCACATAATGCTGGTCCAAAGAATGAATGAGGGTGAACTGGCCTGAGCAGATGACCTTTAATTTAAGGCTCAAAATAACCTCTCACAAAGAACTAGTATTGGTACATGATACTTTTCCTGAGTTGACAGAGTCCTGCAGTATTGCAGTTGTTGACCTTTGGGTTCCCGATGTCCCTTCATCCCATAGGGATTAAATAAACTATTTAGGCAAAAACTGTGAGAAAATGTGTGAAATTTATGTTTTACAGAGGTTGTGTGACCTCTGTGTTTGTCAGAAAGCTACAACTTTGGGCTTAAATGAAAGCCTTGTTTGTCTCCTTAATACCAAACCATATAGAATATTCACAACTTGGGAAATTATAGCCATATCTAATATTGGGTGAATAATCAATTATTATGCTAATTAATCAATAGTTACGACTAAACCGTAACTATTTCAGCTTGATATCTGGCAGAAATGGATTCAGCGCCCAAAAGTACTATAGGAAAGACCAAGTAAACACTTTTACCCCCAAAATGCCTACCACCTTGTTTTCTGGAGGGTTTTTCCAAAATTCGGTCCCGACAGTTATGTTGGTCCACTGTTCACGGGAAAGATGCTCTAATGTGTCTGGGGCAGTTTTGTTTGTCGGTTTGTTTGTTTTAAAATGATTATTTCCAACTTCAATTCAAAAGCAATATTTTATTTCACTAAATTATAATGTTGCAAATTTTAATTTATGATTAGTTTCTTTAGTTTCTTCTTATTTGAATTACTGTTGTGAATTTAGCCTTTTCTGTAATTGGAGGGTCTGAATCATTTTGAGAATGACTGTAAACCCCTCAATCCGAGGATTATTAGTAAAAGAAGAACTGAGAAGGTGGACGTGGATTTGATATGTTAAAGATAATTTCCTCCAAAGCAGCATGCTGGCATGGTGACAAAACTAGATCAAACAAGATCTTTTCTGAAATTAAACTTAACCTCAGACTCAACCAACGTATTAGCCTCCCTCCTCAGCTCACCCCTCCTGCGTGCACGAGTTCGGAAACAAATCTGCGGACAGCTGACATGCAGAGCCTCATTTCCCAGGGCAGCATCGCTGACCAGCGCTGGTTTATTTAATGTACTGGTGGCTTTTCATTGCCTTAACCTCATTACGCATACAGCATCTCATCAATCTCTTATACAAAGGTCAGACACACAAGAAGTCCCAATTATTGTGTAACTGTTCCACCGTTAAAGCTGCTTGCCCTTCTGTGACTTTAATAACATCTCGACCAAGCAGTAGTCTTTGCTCAGTGTTCCAACCAGCATGCATTTTGCATGCGTGCTCAAGTAAGTGTCTGCATAATAAATGTGACATGCTAGCCTACAGTGACGCACAGCATAGACTATGGTGACAAGTGCTGTAGCATAGCTGGGCGCCACTAAGCTTCTATTTACATCAGGTCAGTTCAGGTGAACGCCTCGTGCCCGCGTAAAGTTTTTTGTTTCTTTTTACTTTGTCTTTGAGGGGAAATCATCATGTTGTTCAGCTTCCAAACAGACAAAACAGAATCGGTTAAATGTCTGTATTATACAAGCTTTCCTTCAAAATCACTGGCAAACAGAGAGTTTTGGATGGCCAGTGTCCCTTGCACCATTAAGTGTTCCAGGGTGACTCACAGGCGTTTCATTTGTTCGGAGCATCCTGCACAGCAGCGGATCCAGCCGCTTGCACAACGCGATCAGCTGCTAGCGGCTCCCTCATCCGCTCTGCCCTGTTTTTACAAGGTCTCTGAGCTTTCACCGACTCTGCACCCATCCTCCTGTGAAGGGTCACGGGTTGCTGGATTTCAGCATGTGCATTCGGTTGGAAGTCCTTCTGTTTTCCGCTCCCTTTCATGTGATTTTCTGTATGTGTGGCACTCGCCGTTGCTGCCATTTTCCAAGATAACAACTGTCAAATAAGACTAACAACAGCTGTCAAACAAGACTAATTGTAGTGGGAGTTGAAGGGCCGGTAAAGGTAGGGGGGGTCTGTGTGCTGGTGGGGAGCCAGGGTGACAGGCTTGATTGATGGCACTGTAATGGAAAATATGCTCCTACAGAGCCAAAACTGTTTAATGAATTGGAACCGGACAAAAAAGTGAGGTGGGAACAGCGACGGAAGAACTGGGGATGAATGATGGTTTTTAAAGGATGAAGCAAAAAGAAGATTATGGTGGAATTATGATACTTATACAGTCGTCCTCAATATTATTCATACCCTCCAGCTAAAGAAAAAGAAATTCACAATAGTAATTCAAATAACAAGAAACTAATGATAAATAAAAAATTATAAAATTATAATTTAGTAACATTAAATGTTGCTTTTGAATTGTGGTTAGAAATAATAATAATAAAAAAACAAATAACTAAAGCTGCCCCAGACACATTGGAGCATCTTTCCATGAACATGGACCAACATACCCGTCAACAGGTGCAGACGTCTGATTGGACGTTACAGAAAACACCTGATTGCAGTGATTGTCTCAAAGTGTTGCTCAACAACATTTTAGCTTCAGAGCTCCATCATGTTTGTTTATTTGTTTTTTTTGTGTGTGTTTGTTTTTAAAATGAATGTCATGATTTTCATAGAATTTTTATTTATTATAACATTTGTCAATTTCATCTTATTTCACTGACAGCTGATTTTTTCCTTCCTTAAATTTGAGGGTGTGAATAATTTTGAGGACGACTACAGGACTGTATATCAGAGTCGGGACCGATGTTAATAATTATAAGTATTATGCAAACTTATACCAAATATGCAGACTCAGAATCAATTCATGATCCTTTTCCATTAGAACTCATAAATTATTAGATATGATTTAGTTTTTAACTGCGAGTTTCTAGTTTAGACTTAGCGTTGCAGCACTGACAAGTCAGAGCTGCCTGTGCTAATGTAGCATGTCACTAATTTGGATATTTTAGTTTGGGAAAAAAACATAAAAAAGCAAGACGACAACTTGAAATGTGTGTACAGCCAAGGTTTCCAGGCTTCCAGGATAAAATGTTGCTCGGCTAAGAGGGGAAGAGAAAATACTGCAGCAGACACTCCTAAAGCGTTCCAGTGGAAAGGCAAACCTCCAGCAGACAAGCTGAAGACTGAAGGGACGAGCCCAGAGAAGTTGCTCCAGTTCCTCATTCTGGCCATCAGTCTGTCTGACAAGGCAAGTTTATTTGCCAGCACATTTCTTCTGAAGCATTCATAGATGCTGAATGCAGCTTCTCCAGGTCTGGTTCTGACTCTGGAACTGATAGAAGACCGCATCCAGATGACCTGAGGGGTCTAGTGGGTTCATACTGGGTCAAGAGGTCCTGAACCATTCAGAGCTTTATAGACCAGCAACAGGACTTTAAAGTCTGTCCTCTGATGAACAGGCAACCAGTTTGAAGACCTCAGAACTGGACTGATGTGGTCCAGTTTCTGGCTTTAGTGAGAACTGCTGAGACAACACATCTTTCATCCTTCACGTGTTCTTCAGGTGATACTCAGCTGATTTAGGGACTGCATTCATGTGGTTTTCACGGTTTAGGTCCAAGTCCATCGCTACGGCCAGATTCCTGGCCTGGTTTGTGGTTTTTTAACGGCCCGGTTCCCAAAAAGGCTATAGGAACTCTTGAAGGTTCCTACAGTCGGAAAGCGCCTAATGGAAACAGGGTATGAGTGTACGTGACACAAGACAGCAGAGACCTAATCCAGAAGCTCCAGAGTGAAATCAGCCGCTATGTATGTGGTAGAGATGTCCCGATCAGGTTTTCATGTATCATATATCAACTCACTATGCTAATCTGATTCTGAATCATTGCTTGAAGGTGGAATTGGGGAGTCAGGAGGTGTCACACTGTTTTTTGCCTTTCTTTTCTTTTCTTTATTCGTATTTTACTTTATTGCGACACCTCCTCTAATCAATTACATTCTTCCAATCACATTCTAAAAACATGATATTTATGATACATCAGTACACTAACACCACATTAATAAGGAACTGATGATTAATGTATTTATGTGGAAATCACAAAGGAAACTACTTGGTCATTTCTCCATTCATCTGAATCATGGGAACATATAATTCTTTATCTGTTGGACAGCAGATAAAACCAGCACAGCAGATTTTAAATAAACTGTAAAAAACAACAGATAATGTAATGTTTGCTTGATTTTATCCATTTATATAGTGACAAACAAAGTTATCCGGCATTCTTTTATTTATTTTTTTCTGTTACACCGAGCCTGTTGCTGGTCATGTCACACAGCAGCAGTCCTGTCAAACCTGCACTGGTACACGCATGTTAAAGTGCTGATGACACGACCTTAACTTCAGGTTACTTTACCATGCAACACACCGAGACAAAATGAGTAGTTCTGTGCAGTTAGAAGTTAATCAGAGGTGTATTTACGTAAATAAACGATGTTAAAGAGGCTCAGCTAAGCGCTACTAGCTTTTAAATTCCAAACTTAGCCTCCATGACGTGACGTCCGCAAGATACGGAGTTGCGGTCCTCTCATTGAGTTACATGTATAATCTAAGCTTTGGAAAACATGAAAGATGCACCAGAACAGCTACATTGGAACTGGTTTGTGTGGTGGATCATCAACCAGTTCAGAAGAGTGATGATGCTGAGGGATTTGGGGAAATCATATTTTACAAGCTAGAACCGTAGTAGACCTGTAGTTAGCTGTCTACAGCCTGTCCCCAGCCTCAGGTCCAGGTTCAGCTAAAAGCTGCAATGCCGACACACCAAGCGACTCAGAACTGCTCATCGGGGCCACGACCACCAGGGGCCGATACCCGTAGGGGGGGTTCCTCAGAGGGGGGGTGGGTTTTTTTTTGGAGAGGGTTTTTAAAAAGGGGGGGAGAAAAAAAAAAAATTGGGGGGTAAAAAAGGTAGAAATGGTGGAAAGAGAATATTTTATAAGCATATTGTAGAAAAGGAGGTGATGTAATTTGGTTAAAATATGATGAAATTACATCCATCCTAAATAAAAAAAAAAGGAGAAAAAAAAAATAAAAAAGTGCCAAAAGAAAAAAATTAAAATATTGAAATAAAAAAAAAAAAAAAAAAGAGAGGGTTGTATGAAAAAAACATAAGGAGGAACAGGAGGAAAGGGGGGTGTGTTTGGGGGGGGGGGGAAAAAATAATTAAAAAAAAAAGGATAGAAAATATAAGAAGAAGAGAGTGTAAGTGAAGGGGTTATATGGAGTAGGTGGTGTGGTGTGGGAGGGTTGGGGGTCTGGTGTGCTTAACAATTTTAATTTAGAGGGGGGAAGAGAAAAAAAAAAAATTTTTTTCTGGTGCCTCTTATGATTAAAAGAAAGAAAGGTCATCAGAGAGATAAACACAAAAGAAAAGAATTGGTGAGGAAAAAAAAAAAAAAGTGGTTCAAAAAAAATATATATTTAGAGAAAAAACAGAAAGAAGTGAGGGAGGTTTTTAAAGGAAGAAAAAAAAAGAAAAAAAAGGAAAAAAAAAAAATAAAAAAAAAAAAATAAAAAAAAAAAAAAAAAAAAAAATATAAATATAAATAAAAAAAAAAAAAATAAAAAAATAAATATAAAAATATAATTAAAAAATAATTAAATAATTTTGTATATTAATTAAATAAATAATAAATAATTATAATGGTTTAAAATAGGAATTGTGAATAAATGATTTATTAATAAATAAAAATAAAAAAAAAAAAAAAATAAACAACAAATAAAATAATCAAAATACTATCTTCTTAATCTTTTTCTTATTATTTTTTGAAAAAATAACAAAAAGAAAAATAAAATTTGTGTTGTGTGATTTAATTTATGGTTGGGGGAGAAGGGAGGGAGAGGAGGATGGGGTCGTTTGGGTTGGGGGGGCGTGGGTGGGTTGGTTGGGTGGGGTGGGGGTGTGGGTGATGGAGGGTAGAGGGTGGCACGGAAAACACTACAAGCAATAAGAAATATACAGTTTTATTTATATTTTTCATTTTCTCTGTTCATCTTAGGATGGGCGGGCTGGGGTTTGGGCGTTTTGTTTTTTATGGGTGGGGGTGGGTTGTGGGGGGAAGGGGGGGGGGAGAGTGGGGGGGGGGGTGGGGGGGGGGGGTGAGGGGGGGGGGGGTGGGGGGGGGGGGGGAGAGGGGGGGGGGGGGGAGGGGGGGGGGGGGCGGGGGGGGGGGGGGGGGGGGGGGGGCGTTGGTGGGGGCTGGATTTTTGGTGTTGAATTTAAAATTTAGTTAATTATATATATAATAAATATATAAATGAGAGAAATATGGATATGTGAAAGAAGGGGAAATGGAGAAGATGGGAGAATGAAATAGAGTGGGAATGTGGATGGAATGGGGGGTGGGGGGTGAAAGGGCAGGGGGTAGGTGGGGGGGGGAGGGGGGAGGAGGAAAGTGGTGGCGGGGTAAAGATGAGTAAAAATAAATTGGTTCCAGCTGAGTTTTAAATAGTTCCTGTTTATAAGGATGAGGATGGAGGGAAGGATGCATGTTTGGAAGCAGCTGGAGGAGATCTGATGAAGGAGACGTCCTCATATAACCGAGCAGCAGCTGTCTGTCCGTACAGCAGCTGTATGACCGATGTGATGAAGCAACGATGGTTGAAAAAGAATATTCCAGAGGACATGACTGCAGTTCCATGTGTTACAAATCTCAACAGCTCCAGTAAACAGAAGCTGCAGACAGGGAGAGACGTGCAGAGGCTCCTACTGCTACCCGGTAAGTCCAACCTGCTTCTTTATCCAGGAAAAGATAATACGGAATAAAAAACAACTAAAATAATACAAGTCACGAATGAAATAAAGAAAATTGTGGACCACAAATAAAATAAATGCACATGAAGAATGAAATGGAAACATTATGGTTGTTGGTCAAAGTGGAGCTTATGTCTTATGTAAAGCCAGAGTTGGTAATCCTGTCCAGAAACACTTTTTGTTCTACTGGGTGAACTGGTCCTTCCATCCTGACAGTATCCAATCACCAAAAAGGAAGGAAACGGTCAGACCTCTGTGAGAGCTGCAGCGCTGTAAAAAACTGACCAACCCCTGCCATTCACACCGAAAGGCAGGAATTGGTAATTCACAACTTATTGAAAGAGCAAATCGATGCCTTTATGTCTTGTCATTGTTTTTCCCCTCTCTCCGTCCCCCACATGACCCCCCTGTGCGCCACTCACTGTGAACAAATATAGCTAACGGACTGCTAACTGCTGCTGCACCAACAAAAAAAGAAACAACACATAAGGATTACGTTTCGGAGGCGTTGACGTTTGCAGTGTAAACTTTTTACACCGCAGAAGGAGTTGGAGGTGAGTGGATTAAAGCTTTTAGAAAGCTGTTTACTAGCAAGCTAACGAGCTATCCACTCAGCTGTTATCATTAACCTGCTGGTACAACATCGTCGCTGTTGTCCCTGCACTCTGAAGGCGTGGTTTCTGGTGGTGTGTTTTTTAAAGCTGCTTGCTCAAACTGTTTTTTTCCAACATTGCCAACCCTAGCTTTGACGGGGTGAAGAGGACAGAAAAGAGGGATCATGAAGCACAGTACACACTTAAAAATAGAGGTACCAGTTTGTACTTAAAAGGGTCAAAAGCTTGTCACTGGGGGGGGGGGGGGGGCTATATATACTTTTTTATAGTGATTTGCCAACTGTGGACATCAGGTCCTTTTTCAGAAAAGAGAACAGCTCAGGTGAGAGAAAAACAACTAAAGACAGTTTTACAATGATATCATATGTCATGTAACTTTGGATAATAATAATTTGCTCTGGTTGATGTATGAATGAAGGACAAAAAAGAGGGGGGGGAGAGAAAAATGCCAGCATGAGTATTTTAGAACACGCTTACCCTAGTTTGTGTACTTTATTTTGAAGTTGAGGTTTAATGATGATGTCATGTTTAAATTGTACATATAACAATAACAAAAACACCTTACCTGCTGATATTGTGGTTTTCAGCCCACCACAATATGCAGATATGACCTTTACCTGTTTTAACTCCAGAACAAAGGTACAAATAACCTTATAATTGTGTGGAATATATTTGGTGTGTCAATTTTTACAATAATATTTTTTGTGGACTGGTTGATTTTTGTGTGTTAGTACAAAGAGGGAAAGATGACAGCAAGAATGAGAAATACACAGAGGTGGAACAAGAACCAGGTTAAAGAAAGAAAAGAAGAAGATGGGATTACATTTTGGACATTGGGTGAAGTAGAATTTTTAAAAACAATTTCTCTTTATACTTTTGTTTAAATTTATGAACATATCCCTGTCTGAGTCCTGGTTTAGTCCTGGTTATACCTGGTTTTGTAAATTCTGTCCAGAATGAGTCCTGGTTTAGAACTGGATCTGTGAATTCTGCTCAGTGAGTCCTTGTTGGGTCCTGAGCCGTGTGTTGGTTTTGCTCTTTGAGTAAGATGTGTGACACCAAGACTGAGTTTTAACTTTAATGTTTATCCATTAATACATTACAATGGAAACATAATGTAGTGTTATGATTATTAAAGAACATGGGCAGGACGTGTTAAACTTTAAAGTGTTAATACTGAAGAATTGTAAGAACGGTAGATTAAGTTATTTATTACTTTTTTGGTGTACTGGATCACCCTTCTAACGATGAATCTTTTTGTGGGCTAAGCCCCTGATGATGACAATGTCTAGCTCCGCCCCTGCTTCACAGGCCAAGAATGAACTAAAAATAATACGAGGAAGCTTTAGCGTTGCACAGCCAGCACATCCTCTGCTGCGCTGTAAAATCCATATCTGCTCTGCACGCTGCAGCATTCCTGAATAACCCGGGTATGGGACGATAATGTTGCATCTGTGATGATGCAGAGTGGATGTTACATCCAGCACTGCCGAATAGTTTCAAGCATCTTAGAATATGATTTGGCTTTCTCAGAAAGACACTGCCCATGAGAGAACAACTGTAAAAATGTTTGTGTTAATAATGTGTGAATGAGAGGAAATCAATTCCCCCATGATCAATGCTTCAGGACAAACCTCCACACAGGAATCAGCTCTGCTGCAGCCATGACAATAGAATGACTGTCACTGTAAAAACATTGAATAATAGTCTCTGGGGGGTCAGATAGAGGGCTAAACAGATGCAAGCAGGGAGTCTGGAACATTAGAAAATAGCTCTGCTTACATCAGCAGCACGAGGGAGTGATGCCGGCTAACAGGATACTCCCATTCACAGTATGTTTACACAGACGACACCCAGATCAGAGTCCCTCCTTCTCATTACATGAAATATGCAGCAGAAAATGTCCTGAGTTGTGTTCAATGTTGGGAGTGTGACAGAGATCAGTGACACACAAAGTGATGATGAGCCTCAGAGTCACGACACTGTTTGCTCCACCTGCGCTAGGTCTCTAACAGCACCGGTCAGCCGTCCCAGGTAAGTGAAGTAAACAGTCAACAAAAAAATGTAATTACGCTGAATAAAGTCAATTATTGGTTAATGGGCTGTTCTTGGTTTGATATTTGATTAAAAGAAAGACCAATCAGTGAATGAATGAGGCTATCTACCTGACAAAGTAATCACACACAATCAGCTCCTGCGTATCAGTCTGGGAGGGGTTAGGAGATCATTTTTTCAATACTTGGAGTCATTCATTCATATTCATACATCATTCCATAGTGGGTAAAAAAAAATCCTAATTCATTCAAGACAGTTCTTCCCAGAATGTTAATCCCAAAGTCAGACCGTGTAATGCTCAAAGAAACTGCAAAACCTCCAAGAAACTCCCTCAAACTGTACAGGCCTTAGTTAGCATGCTAAATGCTATCGTTCATGATCATATATTTATTTTTAAAAAGACTGCACATGTGTGGCTGGTTTGGAAAAGTTGCAGGAGAAATCTATTCTTCTCTATGAAGACCAACATGGCTTAAGTCTGCAAAACTGCATCTGAATAAACCACAAAACGTCTGGAACAATCTCCTTTGAACCGACCAGGATGGAGATGTTGGGTCATTTCAGGGTCAGATTCGGTAAAAAGCACAAACACGTGAACGAGGTGGTGGGGGCTGATGATCTGGGCTTGGACCTGGACACATTGCACTGAAAAAAGGGCTACAGGGAGGTTGTGTGATTTCCAAAAGATGTATTTTACATAGTTTGCATGATGTATTCATGTTTTTGTTCTAAACACATTAAAGTCTTGAACTTTGAATACTATTTGGGTCAACTTAATTAAATATGTTTCATTAATTTGATGCTGTGATTTTGAACAACTTACTTTGCCACATTACCCTAGGGACACTCTGCACGCAGAAGCGCGCCAAAACGCAGCAGGTTCAGTTTGGCGCTCTGTTAACAGACGGTGTCGGCCACATCAGGGGCTACGTGGCGCGCCGTGGCGCACAGCACCAAAATCAGTGCGCACTGTGGAGCGATCGTTTCGGCTTCTGTTCTATTTTCTGCGCGAGCCACGGCCGAATTTGTCAAGCCAGGCAGGAAAATAGCAGGGACAGGAGGCAAATCTATCAAAATAAACCCATTTTCAAAGTAAAAACACCCAGATAAGCGTTAAAAGCCGTTCTCTTTTAGAGAAAACTAATTATTATTATTTTTTTGTTATACTAGCAAGATCCCCGAAGGGAAATTAGGGCTCTGCATTTTACCCATCTCTGTACTGTTAGTATCAGAGAGCAGTGGGCTGCTACTTGAGGCACCAGGGGAGCAGTTGAGGACCTTGCTCAGGGGTCCACAGTGGTTCACCTAGAGGTCGTGTCAGGGACTCGAACCCAGGTCCTCCGCGCCAAAGCCCACGACGCTACCACTAGGCTACCCACTCCCTAAATCATATGTGAATTGTGTCTTCATGTGTATTGAAAATGCCAGTGGAAGGATTCACACACAAAAATGTGGCCTTCTGCTTGTAAATATTATGAAAGCAGAGCAGGAGATGCACCATTGTAGAATTATCAGCTGCAGAAGTACAGGTACAGTACTGCAGCAGGACTGCTGCCGACTGTGCGCATCCGATGTGGACAGAAAGAGGAGCGGCGTCGACCAGAAAATCGGTGTGCTGCGCTTCGGAGCGCTTCCGCATGCAGCGCCTCCCTAGCATTATTCTTTTGCTCTTAATGCATCAGAGTCTGTGATAGAGCACATTATACGTAGGTTATGTTGGTTCCATCTTAAGCTGGATTTATACTCGCGTGGTGTCTGCGTGCAGTCGGGGTTTTGTAGCTGATGTAGAGGCAGCTCGCTTTTACTCGAGCGTAGGGTTACGGCGTCACGCTGCAGTTTCTTTGCCAGATCTGCAGGCAACAACAGGTCTTTTAACGACCAGGAAACTCCACAGAGCAGTTTTTTAACACTGGTTTTCCAAAGTGCACCCTCTGAAGCTCTTACCTTTCCTTCGGTGCATCCACGGTGTTTCCTTTCTTTCTTTCTTTTTTTTTCCTTCGAGAGTTGGAGTGACTGGCGTCTGCTCCAATCATGAGCTTATTCCCACACAGCGTCATGCTCTTAGCTCTGTCATTGGCTGCCGATATAAACAGAAATCTCCACCCAGAAACATCCCGACCAGACCAAAACAATACAAAAGAGTGAATTACAGGCGGGGGAGCGAGAGTTGTATTTTAAAGGAACAAAGGAAGGGGGGGGACAAAGAAAGGTGTGAGACGTGAGACGGTTGTTAGAAGCTTAAGGCTTATTTTTTTTTTTAGTGTGGGACTATGACTATAATTTTAGTCAAGAAAAGGAGAAAAAGGAGTAAGATTAGGAAGTAAAACTGGTTGTATCCTATAATCCATAATACAATACACAGATCACATATGAGATCTTTGTATGTGCTCGGGTCTTGTGTAGTGAATTGTGATTTAATAAGTTAAAATGAGTCCTGAGAGAGTATATATAAATGAAATGGGGGAAGAGTTTTTTCCTAGCAGGGTTGTTTCGGAGGTGGGGGGTGGGGGCTGCTGTGAGGTGGTATTTTTTAACGGTTTTGGGAACGGAAAAATGGGGCCTATATAGGATAGAGTAGACAAAGATGTGAAACAAAAAAAAAATTCTATATTTTTTTGGACCCCCTTGATTTGTTTTTGGGGGAGTTTGCGCTGGGGCTTTTTTTACAGGATTTTCTGAAGTCTAAAGATTATTTTTCTTCAACTGGTGTTTTAATAATTCTCCAACAAGATCTTTTAATGATGATAGTAGATGATGACTGCAGTCCTCTCTAGTCTATCCCAAAGCTTATAAATTCGGTACAGGTTTAGGTTTTGTGGGGCTAAGGGATAATTGATATTTATATCTTATTTCTTGTACTCTCTTTAACATTTTTCATCTTATTAGCTTCGTTCAATTTTGTGGAGTTTAGCTGGGCATTTGGGAAAGAAATCTGCATTGATGGAATCATTTAGGGTATTCCGTATTCTATTCTCTATTATAGGTCTCATCTGAGCTCATTCTCTTGCTCCACATACTTTTGCTAAACCAGCACCTCAGGATCTTCAGAAACCCCAAATGGCTCCCCATACAGTAGCACTAGGCATGATGCTGCATCACTTCATCTGCCTTTCCGGTCACATTTCTTCCTGGAAGACGATGGTCCACCATCCTTCCAGTTTTTCAGAATGCGTTGGACTGTTCTGAACCCAGTTTTAGTAGTTTCTGCATCTCCTTAGATGTTTTCACCTCTTCATGCCAATGATCTGACCCTTCTCAGACAGACTAACATCTTTTCCAAGACCACGGATGTGTCTTTCCACATGGTTGTTTAGGAAATGAGAAGCAACTCATTGCACCAGTTGGGGTTAAATAACTTGTTTGCAGCTGAAAGATAATGGCTCATGCAGTAGTTATCCAATAGGAGGTCCCTACCTATATTTGCTTAGTTAAATCCAGGTGGCGACTTTTTTTTGGCCAGGCAGTGTGTATATATATATATATATATATATATATATTTATGTATGTGTATGTATATATATATGATATGTGTGTATATACATATATATATATATATATATACATATATATATATATATATATATATATATATATATATATATATATACATACATACATACATACAGGTACTACCCAAAAAATTAGAATATCCAGAAAAAGTTTTTGAATTTAAAGTTTTCTTAAGCTGCAACTTCTAATGAGCAACATTCAATCATAAAAGCTTGAAATATATTTATTTGACATATTATTTGACTATACAATATGTTAACTGCACCTTTTAAATTGAATTACAGAAATACAAGAACTTCTTCAGGATATTCTAATTTTTTTGGGTCCCCGTATACCCCGCCTCTTGCCTGATAATAGCTGGGATAGGCTCCAGCAACTCTCATGACTCTTTACTGGATAAGCGGTACGGAAAATGACCAACTGAATGACTATATATATAATTATTATTATTACCTTCCAATTAAAGAAAAGGCTAAACTGACAATAATTCAAATGACAAAAAAATAAAATAAAGAAAACTAATGATTAACAAAAATTCACAAAATTATAATTTAGTGAATAAAATGATTGTTTTTGGATATGTGGTTGAAAAAAAAAATAATAATAGTAATAATAATAATGATGAAAAAAAACTGACCCAGACATTCATAAGAGCACCTTTCCCATGAACAGTGAAACCCATACACTGTACCTGTCATTAGGTGCAGACGTCTTTTGAACATCAGGAGAAAACACCTGACTGCAGTGATTGTCTCAAAGTGTTGCTTAATGTAATTTTAGCTTCGGAGCCCCATCATGCTTGTTTGCTTGTTTTGTTTTTTGTGTTTATTTGAAATATTTTTGTTGAACCACGATAAAACCAGTTGAACTCTTCCTCCCCTCTTCATTTAGTCTGTCAAAACATCCCTTTCCTTTGTATTTAGTTTCTGTTTAACAGGCATCATTGGCAGCCTTCTGATGATGCAGGCAGCTGACGTGACGCTTGACATTTCCTGTTTTGCGTTGTTTGTCAGTGTGCTTCCAGTGTACTTCCACTGACCTGAATCCAGTGACCTGAGCCCCGTCAGGAACAAGTGTCAGACAAGGTCTGAAAGAGCCTCAGAAACATCAGCATTTCTTACACAGCATAATTAATAATTCTGTTTTTAATTGAGTTATGTATTTTATAGTGCTATAAAATTCTTACAAGCAAAAGGGAAGACGCATTTATGAAGAAGATTTTCCTAATGACCTAATTGGTATTATTAACTATAGTATTAAAAGGAAACTATCAACATAGAGTAAATCCTGGTACAACTGCAGAACCTCATCCTGACCTGTATCAACTTATCTCACTCCTGTAATTTATTCATGGAGATTAGGGAGGATGACTGCCCAGTATATCAAGTAATAAAGAAATATTAATGTTTGCATAAAGTCGGGCCTCAGCAGCGCTGAACTTCACGAAGCCTTAAAACCAGATAAAACTTTTGACGAGCTGTAGAATCCACGCCAGCTTTACTGACATAAGTCCACGTTTTTCTGAAGAAAAATGGTGGATGACACATATAGCAGGATTACAGAGGGATTAAGCTACTAAATATCCAACCCTCATAGGATGTGGGCTGACTGAGGAGGAATTCAACATTTTTATAAGGAAGTTGATTATCAGTTTTATAGCGTCATTAATGAAGTGTCTGGAAAGAGGCTTTAGAAGAGCATCAGATTTTACTGAAAGACAGTTTAATATAAAACTGTGTAGAAAGTTATGGTACAGTGTGCATACTCTAGATGGAGTACAAATCAGGAAAAACACTTTTTAAATCGCGAATTTTGACCTGTTATTGGTGAAGTTTTTGGGTACTTCAGGTCTTATGCTGTCATGGACCCCCTCCAGGTCGCTATTTAAAGCCCCATTCATGCACCCTTTGATGTTGAACAGGTATGTCTGTGTCAGACATCATCATACAGCTGAAAGGATAACTTTTTCTTTCAACCTGATCTTATTTCTAGGAGTATACACACACACCGGCCACTTTATTAGGTACACCTGTCCAACTGCTTGTCAATGCAAATTTCTAATCAGCCAATCACATGGCAGCAACTCAAAGCATATAAGCATGTAGACATGGTCAAGATGATCTGCTGCAGTTCAAACCAGCATCAGAATGAGGAAGAAAGGTGATTTACGTGACTTTGAACGTGGCATGGTTGTTGGTCTGCATTTCAGAAACTGCTGATCTACTGGGATTTTCCTGCACAACCATCTCTAGGGTTTACAGATAATTTGGTCCCAAAAGAGAAAATATCCAGTGAGCAGCAGTTCTGTGGGTGCAAATGCCTTGTTTTTGAAGACAATGAGTTCATTGTACTCAAATGTTCTCCACAGTCACCAGATCTCAATCCAACAGAGTCGCTTGGGATGTGGTGGAACGGGAGGTTCTCATCATGGATGTGGTGGAACGGAGGTTCTCATCATGGATGCAGCCGAGCAAATCTGCAGCAACTGTGTGATGATGTCATGTCAATATGGAGCAAAATCTAAGGGAATGTTTCCAGTACCTTGTTGAATCTATGCCACCAAGGATTAAAGCAGTTCTGAGGCCACAGGGGGTCCAACCCGGTACTGGCAAAGGTGTACCTAATAAAGTGGCCAGTGAGTGTATGTGCATTTACTCACCGGTAAAATTTCTGCATCACTTTGGTCCTTCGGAAGATATTACGTTGAGTGGCCCTTCGACTATAATTTGGGAGATGGGGCAGCCACTACAAAAGGCATTATCATTAAGCCATAATTCGCCAATACTTTCAGAAGATTGAATGACGAATGAGTACTATTGTCCCGTGAGTCCAGATTTAGCTTTCCGTTAGTGATCAGGGAGTTCTACACACTTTTCGGGGCCGCGTGTTCACGATGCGCGCTTCAGTAGTACAGCTGAGACGATCAGCTGCTACCCAGACAACAACAAAAACACAACCAGAGAAACTCTGAACTCACAGGACAATAGTACTCATTCGTTCCTTCATTCTACTTAAAGCATTGATGAAATCAAATGAGTTTTACTGCAGATACTGTCTGATAGAGAGCTGGCCTCTCCCTCTGCCATTATACTGGATGTACACTGAAGGGCAACTACAACATAATATCGTAAGGAGTCAAAGTCAAGTCAAGTCAACTTTATTTGTATAGCGCTTTAAACACAGCAGCTACCGACAACAAAGCGCTGAACAGAAGAAAAACAGAAATTGAATCTCACAGTGAGAACATTAAAACAAATATTAGACATAAAAACAAATCAACTCAATGAACAGTAAAAACAGTGTAAATATCAGAAAAAATAAGACTAAACAACAGACAACATCAGAAAAATGGCTCATGAAGGGTGGAACGCCAGGGCAAACAGATGAGTTTTTTTAAGAAGGTATTTAAAAACTGCCAGAGACGAGGCCTGTCTGATGCAGAAATGTTACCGATGGGTAAATGCACGTATAAACTCCAAGAAATAAGGTCCAGGTTGAAAAAAAAGGAAAGTTATCCTTTAAGAAGACAGAACAACACCTTCTGTTCTATTAGGGCTGGGCGATTATTAGATATGAATCGATATACTGTATATCGATCGATCGATAGACATGCCTGGCGAGAGATAAAAAAGAGGCTTAATAGGAAATTTGATAGAAAAAAGTCTCCCTTCATTTCCATTACAGCCTATCATGTAGCTTAACACGACAGTCGTTACTCCCTCCCAATCAATCACAAATGTATAACGTAATGTTAAGCTTGAGTCGAACGCATCGTCTTTTCCTTTCATTTTTTTGTTTTCTCGGCCTACAGCCAAAAACCCCCCAAAAAACAAATGCCCAGGAAAGGAGAGTATTGGGCCCAATTCCTATCTTAACCCTCAATCTTAACCCTCAGCTCAACCCTCAATATTAGCAGCCCTCAAAACCAAGTGTTAAGGGCTGTTTTGTGACTTGGAAATGCCGGACACCCTTAAAATGTAGATACGTCTTCAAACTGTAGAGGGCAACATTACGCAAAGGGGCATTCAGTCTGTCAATTCAGAAGAAGAAGAAGACGCAGAAGAAGTTAGAAGAAGAATTTATTTACATTTATTTGCACTGTTAACCCTTCTATGGACATATTCAGCTGTCACCGCATACCACGGCTTTTTAAAAGGTAAACACCAGCTATAACGAAAGTTACGTAGGTAACTGTGGTTCTGAGAATTCCTGGATGACTGCACGTCCCCTGACTGACAATTATCATTGAGGACTCGACTTGCGAAGAGTGCGAGGAGCTTTGTTTAGAGAGAATGAAACAGAACTCCTCGTCCATAACTTTGCGACTACGGGAGATGACATCAGCCTGGTTTTCTTATACTGTTATTGGCACAAGCACGTTATAAAACAACGACACTAGCGCCGAGAAAAATGACCATTTTGTAACGTTAACTAACTTAACGATAGCAACATGGTTTGACTGCACCGGCCGCTATTGACAAAAGATCGTAAAATAAAATAAATATGCAACAGTGAAGTAACTAATCCATAACATGGGCCTAAACTAAGATAAAACAATGGTTTTGTAATATTTATATCTCCATTAACAAAGAAAATACTTAAGATTTGTAGCTCGCCTTCTTTGCCGCTTGCATTCTGAGTAGCCCTTACTCACAATGGTGGTGTCGGAGAATCTCAATATTGAGGGCTATTCAGCCCTCAAACTTGCCCCTTAACTTTCTGAGAATCGGGACAGCACTTGCACTTTGCGGGAGTGCGCATTTTTGAGTTTGAGGGTTAAGACAGGAATTGGAATTCACCCTATTACTGCTGCAGACGGAATTGCCAACTCTTCTGGTAACAGCTGTGATGTCAGTTCACTGCGCAACCAGCTAACATTGGTGACGTACAAGGAAGTTCCAAGGGTTGTTCCATCTAAGGGGAATAATTCAATCCCTAAAACTTGAAACGGCCAAGGGATAGGGATAGGGATGAAAATGGGGATTGGGTGATGGAACTCTTCTGGGAAGTTTCTCAGAAGGTTTGGATGTGCTCTTTGTGGGTTTTTTCTGCCATATCTCCAGAGGTCACACTGATGTTGGATGCGAAGTCTCGTCTGTCAATCAATCAATCAATCAAACTTTATATATATAGCACTTCTCATACAAATAAAATGCAACTCAAAGTGCTTAACAAAACAAAGGCAATAAAAACATGAAACCCCCTTGCCCCTTCCACCCCCACAAAAAGACCAACATACATATAAGCACACATGCATGCACACACCCGTGCACGCACACACACACACACACACACACACAGAGCACCCAGCCAAAAGAAAAAAGTCTAATACAGTAACAGGTACGGTAGCATGGCAAAGCACTGAGGATCCAGGTGAGGAAAAACCACTTATGGGGGCCATCCACGCTGAGAGGCGCCACAGTCCGAAGCCACAGGGAGCGCTGCTAGAAAGACCACCCTGAACCAAACAGACCAGGACAAACCCCACACATGTGTGTGGAGTCCCCAGTCTTCCAGACCCAGGGATCCCCAAGACAGCACCCCCCGCAGGCAGACCAGACACAACTCCCAACAGGGAGAGCCCCCATGAGGAAACACTGGAGCTAAAAGCTAAATGCTTAAAAGACAGTTGTAAATAACTAAAAAACATATATAAAAACTTGGTATTTAACAATAAGACATAAGAATTAATTAAAAAAAATCATTTTTAAAGAATGTACGAGGACATAGTAATCAATAAAATGATGTACTTAAAAGTAGAATAAATAATTCATCTGTAGTTCGTATTGTCTCAATACTTTTGGCAATGTAGTGTAGTTAGTGTTGGTTTATACAATAGAAAAAGAAATGTAATCTTTATCATTATTTCACAGGGTTAGTCCTAATTGGGAAAATTAGTTGACCTGCTGACTCTCATCATTGCAGTATTTCAGATCAGCTGTAGGCTTTTCAGATAAGTTTTAAGAATTGTAATGTTTCAGTCTTAAAATAACAAATGCACAGACCAAATTTTGAGCATCATTTCTAGATCAGAGAGCTGTTTTCACTCAAAACACCCTAGATGCTCAGGAGAATGTGCTGACAATTTGGTCCTGTCTTTTTCCATCCGTATTGTTCACACGGGTACTTCTCAGCAGGAGGTTTTATGCTGGAGAAGCGCTCTCACAGCTGGACATTTCGGAAGGGGCTGTAGGGGAACGCTCATGTGGAAATCACAGTGTTTTCTTACATGTCAAAAATTGCTGTGGAGGTTGGTTGATAACGGTTGTGTTAATATTATTACCACGTGTGTCTGAATGATACACATAACAGCAGTGAGTGGGAGGAAAGCGGTAAACAGGTCGTAGGAAAGGGAACTGAAGCAACAAGTTTGAAGGACATCAGCTACAGTATTGTCTTAATTCAGAGTTCATAAAACAGGATTAATCCGGACTTTGATGTCTTCACATCTAGTAATCTGACCAGCTGACTGGGTACAAAGGAAAGGGCATCATGCAGTCGAATAACATTACCTAATGGAAGCATACAGTATATGAAGTGAAAATAGTTAATAATCCACAATGAACTCTGGTGTTTCAAGATTTCTTGTTCACATGAGGAAACTGGACTCTTTTAGAAAAAGAGTAAAATTAGTCAAATGTAGATCTTTTTACCTCTGCTTGAAAACTGTATCCCCATGACGAAATGGGGAACTATATGCCGCGGAAGTAAAGGCGAAGCACCGCGGATAGTGGCAAAGACAGCACGCAGCATTCCTAACTTCCGTAAACAGGGTTGCCTGCCTGTGATTGGCCTGTCCTTCCGCGGCATATAGCTCCCTGTTAAATGCCGCCTAGTCAGTCCTTTGATGTGAAATCGGCTTCTCGTTTGTACTCGATCAGAATGTACGGATCATGAAACATAATTGGAAAAAATATTGAGTTTAATTAGTTCACTTTTGCCAAGTGGTGCTAGTTGGAAATATCCGATTACAGCAACCATGCTAAGCTAAGCTGAAGTCAGTGCTGCCAGATTCAGAGAACGACTTGGTCGGTTGGAAAACGCTTCTGCCCACTTGTTCAACTCAGGGGACTGTGGGGGGAGGCTCAACGTCACCCAGGGGTTGAATATACCTTTAAAAATGTTACAGTCTGTATTTTTGTGCACAAATTACCTAATATGGGTGTGCTTTTTTGGAGGACTTGTTGATTTTACATTGCACAGTTACAGATATGGGCATGAAAAAGTTCCCCTTTCAGCCGACTGCCAGCCAGTTACCAGCCAGTTACCAGCCACTTACCAGCGACTTGTCTGCTAATTCAATCGCACAGAGAAACGCCTGTGTGCCCCGGGGAAACGATTTCAGAGCATAAATGTATGCCTGGAACAAGGACGTTTCCACATGCCAAGTTCGGATAACGTACGTGATGGCATATTTGTGGGACAAGTCGTTTAGCCAGTGATCGTGCAGTAATGGTGCACTATTAGTGCACCACTTCTGGCAGAAAAAGGAGGAACTTTTTCATGCTCAGATCTGTATACGTGTCAGCTCCACATAATTTGAAGCAGAAAAGT
The DNA here is from genome assembly GCA_023101725.1 of Atherinomorus stipes. Lineage (NCBI taxonomy): Eukaryota > Metazoa > Chordata > Actinopteri > Atheriniformes > Atherinidae > Atherinomorus > Atherinomorus stipes. Next base: position 39,645 of record JALJCO010014536.1, read on the forward strand.
TCGTCCTCAGGGACACAAAAACTTTCACTACTGACTTAATATGCGTAACTTTACGTGTCAGTGATGCGTAATGTGAAGGACATTTGTGGTGGAGACACGTAAATGATAAAAGGCTGTGCAAGCTCATGTCACGTAGTTTTATGAGATCAGGTTGGGTCTCCTCCACATCTGCTGCATCAGGCTGACAGTGTCCAAAACTGAGGGTGTTTGGACTTCAGCGTGCAGCAGTCCAGCTCCATTTCTACTGCCAAACACCTGCAATGATATGTAAATTTTCACATACATGTGTGATGAAGGGAGAACTACGATCATTTAATTCTTCTACGTAGCTCCATAGTTGGTCACTGGAGGTTGCCGCTTGGTCACTACACAGTCGCGTACGTGCCTGAACGTAAATGCAGCAGTGGTGTCCTAACTCCAAGGGAAGATTACAAAGCCCTACCGCTTGTGGTTTAATTCGAGCGTGTAGTGGTGGTGGGTGAGGGCTAGTGGTTGTAAGTAGGTGGGACATTGGGACTGGGCCTAATTTGCACATTACAAGCATTTTTACATTACAGTACAAGCTTGTTTGGCATTGAAATACACAAAACCTTCCTTTTCAGTTTTCAAGTCACAGTTCCAGTGCAAGCCCTCATACTTTGAAAAAGAAATAATATAAACACACACAGAGATGTACAGTACATATCTACATTTCAAATGTTTATTTAATTAAACTGATGCTTTCGTGAAATTTGCTGAAATCTAATGACATATTTTTTATCTGGAGGTGTCTAGTTTTCATTATGGGAACAATCGTACGCTTGAGCATAAACCTGGTCATGGAGATATCCTTCAATCCTTGTTTTAGATGTATTATTGCTTCCAATATCATATTCACATTAACAGACTTTCCTGAATGTCACATTAATTTAAGTCGTGTGTTGAAAGAGGGGATCTGCCAAGATCAAGAAACTTTTTTTGTGTGTGTCTTTGTTGTTGATGCTGACTTGGTTTATGCTTTTGAGCCTGCAGGAACAAGAAATGTAAAAGCAAATCTTGACCAGGATTCGCACAAGATTTAGTTTTGATTCCTACAAATAAAGCTTTTGATTTGAATAACCTTTTGGATACCACTCAGCGAGCTATTCTTTGGCAGCAACTGCTTCTCATCACCTCAGCATCCCACCAGAACTTCTCGTCAGCTCTGCAGTGATGGGATCACTGAGCTCTAGCTTCAATCAGATAATGCCTGACATTGTTTCTGTCACTGTTGGAAATCTGGGACGCCCCTCGCATTGAAATTCATTCTGAAGATCTTGAAAATTTCCTTTCCACTACACTTCCTAATGAACAATTGGCCCAGTTCTATGGTGTTTCAAGAAGGACACTTTACAGGTGGATGGAAGAGCATGGACTGTCTGTCCATGGATGCTATTCCAAAATGTCTGATGACGAACGTGATGGTGCTGTGAGTGCCGTGCAGGGAAGAATACCCCATGCTGTGTTTAGGCTGGGTGAAAGGTGAGCTGTTCAGAGGTCACCGTGTGCAGTGGCATAGGCTCGGGGCACATGCACCAGGTGGATGGAGCTGAAATTTTGGCCAGGATGATGGAGCTTCATAGAGGTCACCGTGTTCCTGCGCCATTGTCTTTGGTTCACATTGACACCAATCACAAATCAATCAGACGAGTGTTTCTCAGAGCACTTTCTTTGTTGTTGACTTTTCTGCTCCTAAATGAAGAAAAAACTAATCTTTCTCCAAAGGATTCAACATTATAAAGACTAATAAGGAATGATTTCTTGTGTCGTTCTATAAAATACGACAAAAAAAAAAGGATTTAATATTGTGATATTTGGTGGGATTGACTTTTTTCTGTAGATGTTGTGCCTTCCAGAATGCTTCAGCAAGTCTTTGACACAGTAGGGCCATGTCTCCTCCCTTATTCAAGAGAATGAGTTTCAGGGTCTGTCCCGGCTGCTTTTAAACAGGCTAGGGCTAGGCCATCCATAAAAAAATCCACTCTTGACCGGTCTGTTCTTTCAAACTTTAGACCCATTTCCCATCTGCCATTTCTCTCCAGAGCCCTAGAAAACTTTTCTTCTCACAGCTAGTCTTTTTGGATCAAAATCACAGTTTCCAAAAGTTTCAATCCGGTTTCTGAGTACGCTATAGAACAGTCTTATTTATTAAAGGTGCAGAATGACATCCTGCTGTCCTTGGACAAAAAAAAGCCTGTGCTACAGGTAATGTTGGACCTCTCTGCAGCATTCAACACAGTGTACCACTTCATCCTCCTGACCTGCCTGGACAAGCATGTGGGTCTAACAACGTGTTCACACCGGACGCTAATAAAATCCATTGTGTGAATGAATTACATGTTTTGTCAATGTGCAGATACGAATAGACGCGCGTTTGCTTGGCGCGGCACGTTCGAGGCAACTTTGCGGCGCGACAAGCCCCAAAGCGTATTTTGCCTATTCGCTGGTAAAGAAAAATTCAAGTCGATGCATTTTTGACACGTGAACAACACCAGCGTTAACACATTCAACATTTTTTTAAAAGCCTCCCTCCTGAGAGATTGCTCACTGACTGGAAGGAATTTGAAGTTCCAAATTCACAAATTAATTTTGCGTATTAATTTTC
>JALJCO010014542.1:0-85453 GCA_023101725.1 Atherinomorus stipes
AATCCAAAGCTTGCCTATTTTATTGACTTTAATTCATCATCTTTAATTGGTTTAATTGTACTTTATTAACTCATACAGCTTGATAAGGTACAAAAATGGACCATGAAGGTACAGAAATGTCTTTCAGAAAGAAACCCCCCCCCCCCAGGCACAAGCTTTGGACCCTTTTAAGTACAAACTGGTACCTCTGTTTTTGAGTGTGTGGTCAGGATGAATCCTCATTTCTACATTAGAGATGCACCGATTGATCGGCAACCGATCGCAATCGGCCGATAGTGCCCCTATTGGTTTTGATCGGTGTCTTCAAAATAGATCCAAGCAAGCCGATCCGATCATGTTTACAGTAACTACAGCGTTTTGCCGTTAGACGCGGGAAATACAGAGGAGACTCCGGTGAATCTCTTCACTCCACGGAGACGGTGGAGGATAAACTATGATCTGCGTCCAGTCCCGGTTTCCAAACGGCAGGTTGATGATCTGCTGTCCTGACGGGGGTTAATGGGCTTATAATGACGTCCCGATGCAGGACTGCAGGTTGTTAAACTGGGCCGGTCAGACCAAAGCTGCGCCATCGTCGGCGTGCAGCTCCTGGAGTAAACGGTGAAACTCACCAAACTCAGAACATCTCTGAACCATCTGATGAATCCTCACACGGCACAGAAACGCTCAACGTCGTCGTCTGGCCTCGTGGAGCAAACGGAGCCAATCAGCTGCTCAGGTTCATCCGCCATTATACAGAGACAGACAAGGAAAACAACCGGGTTCATACACCCCCACACTCAGACGCATTTATGCTCTGCCATTCATGCTGCTTAATCAGAAGTAAGCTCATCAATAAAATCATAATTTTATTGTATTATTTAGGCTACAGCATGTTTATGTTACACTTAAGAGTTTTTTTCTTACAGAAAAAGCTGCGTATCAGCTCCAGAGAGATAATGTTGCAGCTGCACATAAGTCGCTGTTCTTATTCTCATTTGTTTAACATATTTTACTTGATTTTTGCACTAAAAGCTTGTAGGTAAACTCTAAACAGTGTGTCTGAGAAAGAGCCTCTACAGAATGAAATGTTTATTATGGTGCACATGTTGTGTGTTATGTACATAATCTATTTTTTATTTTAAGATTTAATTCCTTTTTCCACAGGAAAAAAACGAGTTTATAGTTGACAACTTGCACCAACTCTGAGAGAGTGAAATGTTTGCTGGTGTCTAGGTTGGTGTGCTGCACATGTGTGTTGTTCACATAATTATTGCCACAAGAAAGCTGAAGTTAGTCAGCTACACTTCCTCTATGTAAACTGAGTCCAATTGTCTCCATGAGAGAGAAATATTGCAGATTTCCTGCAATAAAACAGGTCAATTCATGATCATTTCCCATCTCCTAATTGTTATACTTAATAACATGATGTCGATGGTATGTACCATGAGACAACAATATTGGAGAATTTATGGATTTGGTGCTGTGATCGGTGATCAGCAATATCAGGATCGGCAGATACTGCTTTTGGTGATCGGTGATCGTGATCGGCCCCCCAAAATCCTGATCGGTGCATCACTAGTAAATTCCAGCACAAACGAGCAGTTGTAGAATTTGTATGTATAATTTGTAGGTATTAACCCTAACCTCAACAGTACATCATTTAATGGTGTTAATAAGCAGCAAACAGACACTCACCAAAGCTGCTGTCTGACGAAGTTACCAGCAACCGTTTAGAGTTTGAAAAAGTTAATACACAGATGGCATCAGACCTGCAGCTTCATTCATTCCACCCACGCCACCATTTCTTCGTCTCAGGTGTTTTAAACAACAGGTCTCGTAGTCCAACGCTCCCGACATTGTTTTACATGTCAAGAAGACCGGTCATGACGCGCCATTCCATAGGTTGCAACCTTACGGCTTTACCAGGCTTCATTGGTGGAGAAAACACTGGATTTAATCCCCAACAACAAAAACACGGTAAATTATGGTGAACACTCATTAATCTGACACTATTTCACGAATCTATGCTCCCGAAAATGAGGCACCGCAAAACGTTCTCATGCTAGCTAATGCTAACAGAGACAGCTGTGGTTCATGCTAGCTAATGCTAACAGAGACAGCTGTGGTTCATGCTAGCTAATGCTAACAGAGACAGCTGTGGTTCATGCTAGCTAATGCTAACAGAGACAGCTGTGGTTCATGCTAGCTAACGCTAACAGAGACAGCTGTGGTTCATGCTAGCTAATGCTAACAGAGGCAGCTGTGGTGTTGCTGAGAGTTAATGACTAATCTGGGAGATATTGTGAAATATCAGGTTATTGTCTCTGATCAGGGCAACGTTGGGACCAGAAAATAAAAGCAGTTCAGTCAGAAACACAAACGGATCAGGAAGACGGTGTCCTGCAGCCTTTAGTTTATATTACTTATATGTATTATATTATATAATATATATTATATATATTATTTTATATATATATATTATATATATATATATAATATATATATATTATATATATATTATATAATATATTATATTATATTATATATGTATTATATCACTTATTACTTATAAAAAAATAAATAAAATTCTGAATGCGCTGCTAGGTAGCTGCAATTTGTGAAAGCTCTCCCTTAACTTTTGTGTTTTTTTCAAATATAGTTGTCTTTTTTATCGACATTATTCGTCAGATTAGGTTTTTCTTGGAGGATTTTTTATGCTGCTTTGAACGGTGTGCAATTCGGGAGATTTTTCCTCGTATATTGGCTTTTTTCACTGCTTGTTATGATGTGTATCCATAGCAACGGAAAAATTGTTTACCACCGTGATCAACTGTTAAAACTCTCCCAAATCAAGATTTTCAGCGAAATAACACGTCAAATCCCAGTGGAGTTAAGGAGAAAGACAAGAGGATGCAGGGCAGGGGTAAGGCAGAGAGAAAAACGGTGGAGATTTAAACCGTTTCTTCCAACTGTTGTGATGGGTAACGTTAGATCGCTAGCTAACAAGATGGACGAGCTCGAAGTGCTAACAAGGTCTCAGAAAGAGTACAGAGAATGCAGTATCATGTGTTTCACCGAGACTTGGCTGCATGAACACATCCCGGACTGTAATGCGTCTGTACACGGCTTCAAGACGGTCCGTGCAGACCGAAATAAACAGCTCAGCGGGAAGCGGAAGGGAGGCGGAATTGCAGTGCTGGTCAGTCAGCGCTGGTGCCATCCAGGACACATCACTGTCAAGGAGAAGATCTGCACAAGAGACATTGAACTGTTAGCTGTGAGTTTCCGTCCATATTATTTACCCAGAGAGTTTGCCTGTGTTATTCTGGTAGCGGTTTATATAATACCAGGTACCGCACCAGAGACAGCCTGTGATGTCATCAGCTCCGTCGTGGCTAAACTACAAACACAGCATCCAAACTCATTCATGGCGATCTCTGGAGACTTCAACAATGTCTCCCTCTCTGCTACGTTGCCAACTTTCCAGCAGTTTGTCAGCTGCTCCACCAGAGAAAATAAGATGTTGGACTTATTTTATGCAAACACTATGAATGCATACAGCTCCTCTGCCCTGCCTCCTTTAGGAAGATCAGATCATAATCTGGTTCTTCTCACCTCCACCTACAAGCCCATCGTTCAGCAGCAACCAGTCATTAGGAGGACGATTAAAACCTGGTCTACTGAGGCTGAAGATGCTCTGAGAGGGTGCTTTGAGGCCACAGACTGGAATGTCCTTTGTGAACCTCATGGAGATGACATCAACACCATGACTGAGTGTGTGACAGATTACATTAACTTCTGTGTGGACAACATCGTTCCAACAAGAACAGTGAGGTGCTTCCCCAATAACAAACCCTGGATCACCAGTGACCTGAAAAAGCTGCTGAACATCAAAAAGAAAGCTTTCAGGGATGGAGACAGGGAGTTACTGAAGACCACACAAAAACAACTGAAAACACAGACTAAGAAGTGCAAGGAGGACTACAGGAAGAAGTTGGAGAGCAGCTCCAGCAGAACAACGTGAGGGATGTGTGGTCGGGAATGAAGAAAATCACTGGCTTCAAGTTAAAGGGGGACCAGACTGATGGAGGTCTGGACAGAGCTAACGAACTGAACATGTTCTTCAATAGGTTCAGTTCCCCCCCTGCCGACAACCCAACATTCCACACACCCTCCATGAGCCCACAGCTTTCCTGTCCCACTTCCACTCTGTCACCCTGCACCTCAGTCATGGACCTGAACACAGCCTCATCTCCCTCCACATCAGGACATCCTGAGACCTCTTTTGCCTCCACCTCCAGCCTGACTGTCTCCTGTGACCAGGTCAAGAAACAACTAGAAAAACTGAACCGGAACAAGGCTGCAGGTCCAGATGGTGTCAGTCCCAGAGTTCCCAAGACCTGCTCAGAACAACTATGTCCGGTTCTCCAGCACCTTTTTAACACCAGCCTGAAACAGAACAGAGTTCCTGTGCTGTGGAAAACATCCTGTCTTGTTCCAGTCCCTAAAAACCACAACCAGCTGAACCAGATGACTACAGACCAGTTGCCCTGACATCTCATATCGTGAAAGTCCTGGAGAGACTCTTAGTGGCTCACCTCAACAAGCAAGTCAACACCTTTCAGGATCCATTACAGTTCGCATATTGTAATGGGCTTGGGGTTGAAAACGCCATCATCTTCTTGCTTCAGAGAGCCCACTCTCATCTGGACCAGTCAGGCAGCACTTTGAGGGTCATGTTCTTTGATTTTTCAAGTGCATTTAATACTATTCAGCCTGCTTTGCTCTGTCAGAAGCTCCATAACTTCCAGGTGGATCCCTCCACAACCACCTGGATTTACGACTACCTAACAAACAGACCACAGTTTGTGAGACTGAAAGGTTGTGTGTCTGAGATGGTGGTCAGCAGCACTGGAGCACCACAAGGGACTATACTCTCACCATTCCTCTTTACACTGTACACCTCAGACTTCCAGTACAACTCTGAGTCCTGTCATCTGCAGAAATATTCTGATGACTCTGCTGTTGTGGGGTGTATTAGTGATGGACAAGAAGCCGAGTACAGGGAACTTGTCAATCAGTTTGTGAAATGGTGCAGTAACAATCAGCTCATCTTAAATACCAGCAAGACTAAAGAGATGATTGTTGACTCAGGAGGAGCAAGAATAAGCAGCATAGTCCTGTCTACATCCTGGAAGAGGAGGTGGAGGTGGTAGAGAACTACAAATACCTTGGAGTTCAGCTGGACAACAGACTCGATTGGAAATGCAACAGTGACTACATCTACAAGAAAGGTCAGAGCAGACTCTACTTCTTAAGGAAGCTGAGATCATTCAACGTCTGCACCAAGATGTTGCAGATCTTCTACAAGTCTGTTGTGGAAAGTGCAATTAGCTTTGCAGCCATCTGCTGGGGAAGCAGCATCAGAATCAGAGACTTGAAGAAACTAAACAAGCTGATCAAGAAAGCTGGTTCTGTGCTGGGGATAACTCTGGAGCCGCTGGAGCTGATCGTTCAAAAAAGAATGCTTCACAAGCTGATGAAGATGATGGAGGACACTTCCCATCCTCTCCACAACACGGTGAAGAATCAACAGAGTGTGTTCAGTGGGAGGCTGCGTCAAGTTCGCTGTAGGACGGAGAGATACAGGAATTCATTCCTGCCAGCAACCATCACCCTAAAGAACAAGACTAACTGACTTTTTTTGTTTATTTAAAAAAAAAAAAAAAAAAAAAAGTGAGCTTTTACAATACTGAATTTCCCTTCGGGGATGAATAAAGTATTTTTCATTTCATTTCATTTCATCTGCAGGACATGTGAAGCTACGTGGTCTGTACGGTCCTGAAACAATACCAAAAGCCAAATATGGGAGAAAATAGAAAAGGAACCACCTTTGAAGGAGTTTAGTTTTTAAACTTTGATCAGTAATCAGAGATGTGCGTGTTATTCCAGTGTGGCTTGTTATTAAAGCCAGTTTCTGGAGATGAATAATAGTTTAAATTAATGATCCGATGTAAAAAAAAAAAAAAAAAAATGTCAATACTTTTGAGATCTCTGGATAACATACCTATAGGTTATCATGACCTTAGAAGACTGTCCAACGTTGTAAATCCAGATATTTATGCTGCTTTCCATGTTGGCAGATACGAGGTCATTGGGACTTGTCCCCACCGTAATGGCGGCATCGCAAGATGGCACCACACACAAAACGCTCATCGGATCAGTTTATAATGTGCTAAACGCACATATCACACTAGCATTGAGATGGCAGCAAGCAAAAGTAAGCCATAAATCGTGTAAATACAATACACTGACAAAAGATAAATATCTATTATGATTTACTGATAGCTTTTGCATTTTTCATTTTGTAGGCTTGCCAATTACTGAAGCCTTTCAGCCAGAAAGTATTTCAAAATTGTGCCTCACGCATTGTTAATAAATTATTAACACGTAACAGTCACAATTTTGAAATTCCTGTCATTTTTCAGCTTTTTTTTTTCTTCTTCTTCAAAAGACTGGGCACCGTGGGCCCATTGGTAGCGGTGGTAGGCTTCACCACCACCGGGCTTAGCAAGTTTTCTGGGGGAAACCCTGGAGTGTCTGTAATTGTTAGGGGGAGCTGTACCCACAAGGTTTCACTTTACGCTGACGACCTTCTTTTGTAACTTTCTAAACCTACAGATTCCTTATCTTATATCATCCGCCTGCTGGACGTGTTAAAAGGATATCTGGCTACGAGCTGAACCCTTCTAAAAGCGTTCTTTTCCCCCATTAACAGTTTAGCACAGAATCTTGATTATAATGTTTACCCGTTTAGAGTGGACAGAGAATCCTTGACCTAACTTGGTATTGTGGTCACACGCTCTTACAAGAACTTATATGAGGCCAACTGTAAATAGCTCCTTGAAAATATGAAACTCAATTTGAAGCGTTGGTCTACCTTGCCCATCTCCTTAGCAGGCTGTGTTGACACTGTAAAAATTACAATCTTACCTCAATTTTTGTATGCTTTTCAAATGCTACCACTGTTTCTCCCTTTCTCCTTCTTTAAAGATGTACATTCACATACAGTATTTCATCATTTATTTGGAACAAAACTGTCCCAAGAGCAAGAAGTGCTATTCTAGAGATGCCTAAATCGGCTGGTGGACTTGCACTTCCAAACTTCATGTTATACTACTGGCCAGCCAACCTCTCCAAGTTGCCCTACTGGATTATATCATTCAGAACAGGGCAAGCAAAGCCCCACTTGGGTTGCCATGGAAACTGAAGTGTTCCTCTTTGTCACCATTACCTACCCTTTGTACCTCCTTCTCTAAGAAATCTAACCACTCTTCTTCAAACAAATTTACATACAGTATAAAATGTGACATGTAGGAAGGGGTGGGTATTCCTAAAAAGTTTATACCTCCCCACTCCTTTTTCGAACTTGATTTGATTATGAATCAGTATTATTATGTTTCTTAAGGGTCTTTTAAATTGTTTTCTTTTGTCTTCATATATATTTTTCTTTTTCTTTTTAATTTGTTTGAAATAAATTTTCATTCATTCATTTATTCAATCCTGTGACAAAACACACACAGAATATGGTGTCCATTCAGGAACACTTTAACCTGGTCCATACAGGTGGCTTCATGATCCTGACTCATTATGATATTTTTCATGCTGCACAATTCGATCAAGCTTTTCATTCTTGGTATAACAATGGCAATGTTCTTTAAAGATCTATTTGTAGGGGGAGCTAGTGAGATGAGAACAGTGTAGTCGTGTTTTGTGGAGCTCCTCTCGGCACGCCAAATCTTACTATTCAAAACCGCGTTTTTTTAAACAAATGACTCAATTTTTGTGTCATTCTTTATTCTTCTGTCACCACTCGGTTAAAGTTACAATGTCTAATAAATCTGCACGAAGTGGAAAAGGACCTAGTTGTCTGCTAACTGACACTGCAGCTAACGCTAACCGTGATCAAGCTAGCAAGAAGTCACCAGAGAAGGCGCCAACTGAAGACAACGATGAGCTTCCACTTGCTTGGCATAAATGATCAAATATCCTTTTGCAGTCTTAACGAGCGATTTGACAAGTTTGAACAGAGTTTTCAAAGCATTTTGTCCACCCAGCGGGACCTGACTGAGAGACTGACGAACACTGACAGCCAAGCTGCAGACCACGAGCATCGTATCCAGGCAGTGGAGACTTCGCTCGCTGAACTGCGGCAGGAAAATAAAAAGCCAGGCTGTCGGACCTTGAAGGAAGATCTCGGCGTAATAATATAAGAATCGTTGGTGACCCGGAAGGTGAGGAAAAAGGGAGGCTGACTGAGTTCGTGTCTAACCTGATCCCTTAACTGTTGGGGGAAGACAACTTCACCAAGCCCGTCGTTATTAACAGAGCACACCGTGTACAACAGCCCAAACAACAGGGAGCCAGACCCCGCATGATGATCGCACGGGTCCATCCAACACAAGATTCTGAGGCTCGGGAGGCAGCGTTCCATGGAATACGAAGGTAACCGAATCCTGATCTTCCCTGACTACACCGCGGAGGTGATGGAACAACGGCGGAGCTTCCGTGAGGTTCTGCAGCTGCTGAGAGAGGAGGAGGTTCGGCACTCTGCGCTTCCCGGCCAGACTCCAGGTTTACCACCAAGGGCAAGTAAAAACGTTCACCCGTCCGGATCAGGCTTAGACCTTTGTAAACCAAAAACTCTGAAAGCTCATCTTTCTAAACATACAAAGAGTTTAAGGTGTTCTGTGCAGACTTTTACGATTGCGTTTTTTTAGTTTTTGCTTTCATGGGTAATTTCACCTTTTCCCTGTTGTGTGTGCTTTTGAGGAGCGATAAGACGGAGATGATCTTTTTTTGGTCCAGCGATCCCAGATGTGGATGAGGGTAACCGTGCTTCGTTTGGGGGAGCTTTGGGGGTGGGGGGTTCGATGTTTTTAATTGTTCGTGTTGTTTTTTGTTTGAGACTGGCTGCCAGACTGAATGTTAATGTTTGTATCTCACTCGAATGCAAAAGATACCATTTGTGAATATTGCTTTAGATTCCCTGTCCCTTGTCTCTTGGAATGTACGTGGTTTAGGTCACCCGGTCAAACGAGGTAAAGTTTATTCACACTTAAAATCGGTGAAATCTGACATTATGTTTTTACAAGAAACCCATGTTAAAGCCAATCAGCAAAGGAAACTCAGAGCTAACTGGATTTCACAGGTTTATCAGTCACCATTTACATCAAAAGCCCGAGGTGTTGCCATTCTCTTTCGTAAGACTGTGCCTTTCCGATATCAGTCATCTATAACTGACCCAAATGGCAGATTCATAATTGTGATTGGGCATATAAACTCATTTTCTGTAACCCTCGGAAATATATACGGGCCAAACACGGATGACCTGGCTTTTTTTTCGAAGGGTGTTTGATTTGATCCCTGATGATGATACAAGCTATATAGTGATAGGAGGCGATTTTAATTGCTACCAAGACCCATATTTAGATAGGCTGTCTTCTGCCCCCCACCTAATATTCTTGCTGTGCAAACCATAAACAGTTTGATGAAAACAAAGAAGGTGGTAGATATTTGGAGACTGCAGCATCCATCTGACCAGGATTATTCTTTTTATTCAAATGTACAGAGATCATACACACGGATTGATTATTTTTTGGTTGATTCTAGGCTAATTCCTAACATTAAACATACTAAATATCACAACATTATAATATCTGACCATAGCCCTGTTAATATTAACCTTACATTGGAGTCCCCTAAACAAACCTATAGTTGGCGTTTTAATCCATACCTCCTTGAGGATCAGGCTTTAAAACATACATCACAACACACATATCACAGTTCCTTGAGACCAATGACAATGGGCAAGTGAGTGACACACTATTGTGGGAAACTCTCAAAGCATATACTAGAGGGCAAATTATTTCTTATGTAGCAAAACTGAAAAGAACTAGGCGAAGCAGACTGGAGATTGAAAAACAGCTGCATACTGCAGAGCAGGTCTACCGAAATTCATTACTCCAGTCAGATTAAAGCGTAATTCTTAAATTTAAGTATGACTATAATAAAATTCTGGGAGGACAGACAGGCAACATGCTACTGAAACTTAAACAGAGTCACTTTGAACTTGGTGACAAGCCACAGAAGTTGCTGGCAAGGCAGTTAAAAGGAGAACAGGCAAAACGAGCCATTTATAAACTAAAATCTGACTCTGGAGAGATGCTTACAGACTTAAAAGATCAATGACCGTTTTAAAAATTTTTAGTCAGAGATCTATACTTCCAAATCAACAGCTACACAAGAAGATTTTGATCAGTTTTTTGATTCGCTTCAGCTTCCAAAATTAGATGCAGCTTTCAGGAGAGTCTGGATTCAGATTTCTCTCTTTCGGAACTACAGGATGCAATTAGGACATTTCCCACATGCAAAGCGGCAGGTCCAGACGGGTTTGGGCCCGAGTTTTATAAAGCTTTTTACGAGGTTCTAGTGCCCTCTCTGATGAGAATGATTCAAGACACTTTTTAAAAACAAACAAACAAAAAATTATTCTTCTGCAGATACTAAACTGTCAGCAGCAGGTAACCTCTTCATTTAATCTTTGTTAAACAGCAATATGGAGAGAAGTTGCCGTGTTGTGACCCCCCATATCTGTTCTCATGACAGCAAAGGTTTTCATAAAAACCCAGACTCATTATTGGTTTCACTACATGGAAGAAAAGCTGGACGAGCCATGCAAACGATGTTAAAGAGACGTCTAATGGTTTAGATTACAGCTGTAACCAAACATCACCTTCAATCAGAAAATCTCCCAGATGTATTATTATTAATAATGATGGTGATGGTGATGATAATAATAATCATGATTATTTCTTATCATTATTATTTAAAGCCCACAAATCTAAGCTTTGACGTCACCAGTTTGGTTGGTGCAGCTCTGAAGAGGAAACCTGTGACTCCTGATCATGTGTGAACATTTTATAGAGAAAATGAGGAAAATGATCTGAAGACTTGGAGTCTGGTAAACTAGAGGCCCGCAGAGGAAAGCCTGAATCTGCTCTGAGTGTTTTTAATGTCACCAGCGGAGCTCCGTTTACCGGTATCGGTATCTGCGGTATCGGTCCTTACAAACGTCGCTGCGTATTTCACCAGCTCCGTTCCTCTTTAAGCCTCTTATTAGAAACACCTCAATCGGCAACACTCATAAATCCCTTCGCTACAGTCCGATGATCGGAACAGCTCTGCAGCAGGTTTCTCTGACATGACCGTCAGCTGTTTCTATCCAGGACTCCCCGTAATCAGCGGCAGGTCCCGTTATACCAAACGTGGCACTCTCCCTCACCATCCTGCAGCCTCCCACAGGTGCAGCCCCCCCTCCTACAGATCAGCCCCGGCTTCGTCTCTAGTCACGCGGCCTACGGACTGGAAAGCATCTGCACCAGGATCTGGATGCTGGACTGGCCTTTCATTATGTCCATCTTCTAAATTGTGTTACGGTTGTTAGTTGTTGTGTAGCTGGTGATACCGATGGTTCAATGTGGAGCTGGAGCGCAACGCGGTGACTTCAAAGCTGCCGCATGGCGGCGTCCTGACCATAAAAACGTCGCTACGTTTTTCTATTATTTGCTCATATTTTTCATGTATTTTTCAACTGGCAAATTAATAAATGTAGTTTGGTTGGCAGTTTCATTTCCACTTTAAATCAATCCTGACTTATTTAGGAGCAAAGTGTAAATTAGAGGGATGAAATCTATACTCGCACGTGTGTTCCCATTTTTTTCCCGGTACTCGCACCAATATATTTTTAGGCGCATATGCGAGTAAAACGCTCGCACTGTACAGCCCTGCTTTAGACCCCCATAAGGCGTTTGATATGATAGAGTGGCCTTACTTATTTGCGGCACTTACGAAATTCAGATTCGGAGACACCTTCACAGAATGGGTCAAAATATTATATAACAATCCAAAAGCTTTCATTCTAACGAACGGGGACAGATCCAGTTTGTTCACCCTGCAACGTGGTGTCCGCCAGGGGGACCCACTGTCCCCCTTGCTGTTTAATATAGCGCTTGAACCCCTGGCTATTGGTATTCGAGGACATCCCAACATCAGAGGCATTAGATCAGGTAACATAGAGACCCGTGTGACTCTGTATGCAGACGATCTCCTTGTCTGTTTGGCTGATCCAGTGGCCTCCATCCCCATCCTACTCGACTATATTAACTCCTTTGGGGAGCATCTCAGGCTATACCATAAATTGGAGAAAGAGTGAATTTATGCCTTTAACAGATCAGCACACTGATGATGTCCTGACAAAATTGCCCTTTAGAGTGAAGAAGGAGAGCCTCACCTATTTAGGTCTTAAACTGACAAAGAATCCTAGGCATCTTTTCAAATATAATTTTTTAGAATCAATAGAGAAACTAAAAAAACATTGAATCTTGGAGAATCTTGCCCCTTTCTATGATTGGCCGGGTAAATGCAATTTATACCCAGGTTCTTGTACCTTTTTCAGAACTTGCCAATATACCTAAATGCATCCTTTTTTAAGCAGCATTCTGTCATATTGCCTTTGTGTGGGGTTACAAATCACACAGAATATCAAAAGCTCATTTCAAAAATCTTCTAACAAAGGTGGTCTAGGACTACCTGTTTTCAAACACTATTACTGGGCAGCAAACTGCAGAGCACTTACTTACTGGAAGTGTGGAGG
Organism: Atherinomorus stipes; assembly: GCA_023101725.1. Lineage (NCBI taxonomy): Eukaryota > Metazoa > Chordata > Actinopteri > Atheriniformes > Atherinidae > Atherinomorus > Atherinomorus stipes. The sequence continues at coordinate 12,698 of JALJCO010014542.1, forward strand.
GGTTAAAGATGGAGAGAACCCGTTGTGGTTGGAGCTGGAAGCTGCAGTGGCTGAAACTTCCTCTCTTCCTGCTCTTTTGTTTTCTGACCCAGCCCCAGTATTCAAATGAATGAAGCAAAGCTTCACTCTAAAAAACTCCATGCAAATCTTAAACCAGATAAAATTAGCTTGCCGGGTTCCTAGTGCCTCCATACATGTGCCCATGTGTCATAACCATTCATTCTTGCCTGCCCAATAAGATGGGGCATTTGCTGTCTGGAGCGAGAAGGGCATTAGAACATTTTCTGATCTGTACATTAACGGTCAATTTGCATCATTTGCTCAGTTAAGCAACAAATATAATCTTCCAAGTTCTCACTTTTTCGCTACCTTCAAGTCAGACACTATGTCAAAGAGTATTGGCCACGTCTCGATTCTACCCCCACCACCCATCTTCTCCTTGAGACCCTCTTGCTCCCCCCGGACTCCAAACAGCTAATATCGAAATTTGTCGGTGCTCTCACTAATTCCGTTTCCTCTGATTTTATTAGGGAAGCATGGGCTAAAGACTAGAACTCTGAGATGTCAGCAGAGCTCTGGGAAGAGGCACTTTCTCGGGTCCACAGTTGTTCCATTAACTCACGTTACAGGTTGATTCAGTACAAGGTGCTGCATAGATCGCACTGTTCAAAGACAAAGCTAAATTGTATTTTTCCATCTGTGTCCTCAGTGTGTGATAAGTGTCATATTGCTGAAGGCTCGCTGGCACACCTCTTCTGGTCCTGTCCTACATTGAAATATTTTTGGTCAGCTATATTTGAGCAGTTGTCAAAGGCTTACTCCAGTGCCATTCAGCACAATCAGGACCTGGCCATCCTTGGATGTTGTGCTGAGACCTCCATTCTTCTGCATGATACACAAGCTGCTCTGCATCTAGCGATGGTGGTGGCTAAAAAGCTAATCCTCCTAACTTGGAAGTCTACCACTCCGACCTCCTATGCTCATTGGCTTAGTGAAATGTTGGTTATTCAAATGGAAAGACTGCATCTACAAAGACCGACTGAACAGAACAGATTTGAGAGAACTTGGAGACCCTTCCTGTGTCGGGTGTAATGTCTGACTCAACTTTTCAAATGGTACCTGCTTCTTTCAACTAATGTAACTGTGTTCAGTTCTGTGTGTCTATTTATGTGAATCAGTAATTGTCTGGCAGCCCCCACCTTTTTTTCCCTCTTCCTTTCCCTTTTATGTCTGTTTCTCAGATGTGTTGTTTGAAAAGTTTAAAAGTGTAAATAAAATATTTTTTTTTAAAAAAGATCTATTTGTAGGCAGCACCTTCAATTCATTTGAGACTTTGCGTAAGGATTTTACACTACCCCAGGCTCACTTCTTCAGGTACCGACAGGCCCGTAGTTTGTTGTTTTGCTGGGGAACACTACCCATTCCCACACCTACCTGATAATGATTTGCTTGACAAGATACTGGGGCGTGACCCAACCCTTAAGGGCAACATCTCATTGATATATAACATCATTCTTAATTTCAGTATACCCACACTAAAGAAGACTAGATGTGCCTGGGAACAGGACCTTGGAGTCCAACTCTCAGCACAGACCTGGAATGATAGATGCCATCCACTCCTCCTCTTTGTGCCTCAGATATGATCTGATACAATTCAAGATCATAATCACATAGGCTTCACTTCTTCGGGATTGGCTGGCTGCCATCTATCCAAACACTGACCCTCATTGCTTGCAAAGTAATCGAGGCACCGCTACTGTTGGGCACATGTTCTGGTCCTGCCCAGCAGTGGCGAATTTCTGGATCCAGATATTTGAGGCTTTTACACACTTGCTGTATGTGGCAGGCCCATCTCACCAGACCCCATCACCACTGTCTTTGGTGGGAAGGTTCAGATCTTGAAATCCCAAGCACGTGCCATTGAATTTGCTTCACTTTTAGCTGAGAGACTTACGGCAGTGGAGATCTGCTACTCCCCCATCTTTTCTTTGTTGGGTGGGGGAAGTTCTTGCTTTTCAACCCCTGGAAAAACTTAGATACTCTCGGGGTGAAGCCTCAAATAGATAGATGGAATCCTTTCTTACAATTCACAGACAACATGCCCTTCTCTTGATCCGCGACTGCACACATGATGGACTGGTGGGAAACCTAGCACAGCAAAATCACGTTATGTATGAACAGTCATTCACTGACAAAACTTGTAGGGTGTCCATTATGTTAAATGTAGCCTTAAAAGGTTGCAGACTTTCTATTTAATTTCATTTAATTTTTCAATTCCTTTCTCTCTGACTGCGTTTGTGTGTGTATGATGTGTACCCTTGGGTGGGTGGATGGGTGGGCTTGAGGTTGTTGCTTGTGTAATTGTACTGTGAAAACTTTGAAAAACAAAGTAAAAAAAAATATATCCAAAAATAAACTTTGTTGAGCTTTATTGCAATGCTAGAACATTCCAAATCCAATTTTTTTTGTTAATGACACCCAACAAATTGGCTGGAATAACCTCGGAATAACTTCTAGAAATTGTGCCAAGAAAAATGGAAAAAACAATTGTTTCAACTTTATGATATAAGTTTGGAGATTGCTTGACTCAAAAATTGAAATCACAATCAAATTTCGATTAATTGCACAGCCCTTGATGGAGGTAAGAAATCTCATCGAGTACCGACAAGGGAAAGCTGCTCTATCTGGAACCTGCTCCTAAGCCCAGTTTCCACCCATGTCTGGGCCGGGTCGGGTGGGTTTTGGTACGGACATGTTGATTCCACGTTGCGTCCCCACAGCATACTGTCCCCTTACCCTGGAGGCGGAGCATTAAGCGGATAGTGCAGCTATGTGATGGCATGACATCATCAGTGCATCACCTTTTAACCAAAGCACCACAGAGACGGAAACAGAGAGGATCATCCTGCTTTGTTTCTATGCCGGGTTGCGCGGGAAGTGATGTATTTTTTCAACCAATCAACGGATTGCAGTGTGTTAGCCTCACCTTTTTGGTCCGGATCGGTTAGATCAGTACCCCTACGGAGGGGTACCAGAAACGTGGGATGGGTCTGGTATCAGGTATCCGTCCCAGTTTTTATCTGTGAAGACACAAAACCACATGGCCCGGCCCGGCCCGACCTGACCCGACCCAGACCTGCTGGTGGAAACGGGGCTTTAAATACCCAAAACCAGCCGCATCGACACCAGAGGCGGCAAAAGTAGAAGTGAAAGTAGTCAGAGTAGAAATCCTGCCATGTTTGTTCACCGGCACAGGGGCTGGTGCAGAGCTGGACAGGACGTCTACGTTCTGCTTCAGCCTATTCTGACAGCTGTGATGGACAGTAGACGATTCTAGAAGTTTCCTTCCTGCCAGGCTGCTGACGTCTCTGAGATAAACAGCCTGCAGCTTGTCCAAAGCTCCTCAGCCACTGCAGCTGGGAAAGCTCCTGAAGCTCCGACATGAAGCAAGCAGAGGCAGCTCTCACCTTTGACAGAGTCCGTTATCCAGTCTGGAGTGACTATCTTGATCCCAGGATGCTTCAGGGCACACTCAAACTTGGCCTGGAGGTGAAAACAGGAAAAGAAGGCAGCGTCAGCACCGGCGCTGTGACTGGCGATCACAGTCTACTCGTCTTTCCTCAGCTGCATTCACACGATCAGAGGCTGGCGCTTCTGCAACCTGCGGTTCCGGAGCCACAATGGCTCTCAGTAACGTTGACTAAAAAATTATAAAGAGCCAAGTAATATGTATACATAATAACACAAAATTAATGCAGATTTTAGCAGCTTTTAAATGTAATAATTGCACAAATTTTTTTTTTACCTATTCATCTTCTCATTACCCTGGAAATTATGGGCTTCTTTTCTTTTTAACAAGATATTATTTATATTTATTTATTTAACCTTTTTGGGCTGCACGGTGGTGTGGTGGCTAGCACCGCAGCCTCACAGTAAGAAGGCCACTAGTTCGATTCCCAGCTGGGGAGAGGGTTCAAACAATTCCAGGAGTTCCTTCCTGTGTGGAGTTTGCATGTTCTCCCCGTGTATGCGTGGGTTCTCTGCGGGTTCTCCGACTTCCTCCCACAGTCCAAAGACGTGCATGTTAGGTTAACTGATCACTCTAAATTGTCCCTAGGAATGATTGTGAGCGTGGATGGTTGTCTGTCTCTCTGTGTGGCCCTGGGACAGACTGGCGACCTGTCCAGGTGTACCTGCCTCTCACCTGGTAATAGCTGGGATAGACTCCAGCAACCCTGAACTGGATAAGCGGACTGCGGTGCTAACCACCACGCCACCGTGCAACCCCATATAGAAATATTTTACTATTTATTATTTACTAAATAAAAGTAATCCAGAGGTGCAAATATTTAATTTCCTTTTGAAATAAGTCAACATATAATTTAGAAATTATTTTTCTTAATTTCCTCAGAGCGTCTGCTTGGAATGTACACAAACAGCTAAGCTAGCACTAGCATTGTATTTAGCTTCATGGTTGTTCGTAAACTCTGCCCGTTCACAAGCCTGCCTCTACCTGTTCCTCCTCCTCTGTAGCTTCTGACTACGTCATCATGGTTGCGCTCTGGAAGGTCATCGGAAACTGGGTCAAAGTTCAAATAATTTGAACTCTGAGAGCAGCAGCAAAGTGGCAGTTCGAGCAGTGCGCAAAGCCGAGGGCTTAGCTCCACCGCCGTCTCCGTAGGAGACCGACGGGATGGCCAGCGCAGCATTTTCACCGCTGATCATGTGAATGCAGCTTTAGGGAGTTCACGCCAGCATGTCTGCAGCGCTGCATTCACCTCTCATCTGTGCCAGGACACTGTGGTCGACACAGTCCTCACTTTTAGAACGAGATTAAAACCAGGATTAGGGGCCATTCACACAAGGATGATTGTGGGTAAAAATGACAAAATATTCCATCAGAAGTGCTTTTCGTTCACACGGCAACGGCGTTATTCTGGGTTGAAGGCGCAAAAATCTGAAGACTTGTTCCAAAAGTGTAATTCCTGAAAACGCGACGCTGCTACGTTCTCGTCTGCACGGCCCAAAACTCAGAAATGATGGTGGACCTGCTGCCGCCATGCTCACGTCACATGCACGTTGACGTCACACATAAACAGGAAAAACAACAATGCAGGTAAACCAGCGGATCTCCGGTAGATTCCACGCATGCACGCCCACATGGTGGAGTTCTATCACAGCACCACGAACGGCCTGCCATGCAGATCCAATCCAGTTCCACACACTCGTGTCCTCGTATGCACGCAGATTTCTTCATGACAACGCTCGTGTAAATGCGGATAGGAAGATGAAGACGAGACGCCACTTTTGCGTCTTCTCTTCTGATTGTTGCCGTGTGAACGTAGCCCGAGTCTCGTGCAGGAGGATGAGGGTGGAACGACCCATGGCACCACTCCCCACCACCAGGGACGTCCCGTCCAATCTCGTGGTTTCAGACTGGATGAGAATGAGCTGTTACGTCCTGATCAGGAGTTTCCTCTACAATGACTCACGGCTGCGCTGCTGGCTGACGGGCATCGGCCAGCAGGCTTTAAAGATCATAAACTTCATAAAGAATGAGGAGAAAGTGTTTTGGGGGATTGGTTCATCCTTTACCAGAACACCTACAATGCAAAATCAGCTGTTACACTGGGCAGGGTGGGAGCATATCCGGGTACAAACAGCAGGAGGCAACGTGCTTCACGCTGACTGACGGCCGCGGTGCCCACGCCCTGCAACGGTTGCTGGCCCGGAACGATTGCGTTACGCACCAGCGTGACAAAGATGAAATGAAGCCTACGTAGAACCCCCGTCCCTGCTGGAAAACGTGAAGAAGAGGAGGAACAACACGTCTTCAACAGCATGATCAGAAGCTCTGGTGTGTCTGTAGCTCTGCAGCTACACAAGCTCGCCATCAGACAGTTGTTGGACAACTGAGGAGGTACTGTCGCTGCACGTTCTGTAACGGCAGCTCATCTGCACATGTGTGGAAGGAACACTTTCAGGTCGCCGTTGAATCTGCTGGATTTAGGAAAATAATGTCCTGAAAATAAAAACTTCCACCCTTGATAATAAAGGAAAAGTAACAGACGGAGGAATGAACGTTATTGATTATGAGGTGATGAATGCTGAACTGAAATGAAAAAGGCTACAGATATGATTTTGATCCCTTAAAGTTTCCGATTAAATTGTCCGATTACCACACACAGGTATTAATGTATTGGAAAGTGTTATAATTTCACTCCACATACTGTAACATGACTGTTTGGAATAATAGATATATTCTACATAAGAGAAAATCCTTATACTACAGACACTAGGAGGAAAATATAGTTTGGGCCATTCACTAAATGGATACAAATGGTGACATTTTATGTTTCACAGATTTTAATAGTAAATTCAGTTTAGACGTCCACAGAAAGTTTGTCTGTAGTCCAGGCAGTTCCTGTGGCTGTTAGATCTGGTTAAAGGAGCTGTATCAGCTTTTCAAACGTTCCAAAAGTCAAATACAGGCATTTATAAGCTAAGCATGTTCCCATCGTTACCATTAGGGCTGCACGATTCTGGTAAAAATGTGAATCGTGATTTTTTTTGCTTAAAATTAAGATCACGATTCTCTGAAACGATTTTTTTCCCCCCAAAGTATTTATTGCACAAATAAACTAACAAAACAAACAAAACAACCTATTCAAAAGTTAATTCAAAATAAAGCATTTGTTTGCACAAGAGCTTTATTGGAGCATTTCTTTGGCAGATGCATAGTTGTAATTCTTTAACATTGGTTAGGGGGTGGGGAGGCAACGGCAGTGTTGCATTTGAGGGCGCTTGAAAAAATCTGGGAAAAATGGAAACTTATTTGTGATAAGCTCATGATTAAAAATGTTTCAGAATTGTTGTGGGTAGAATTGAGATTGCATGTATGTGTGAATTGAGATCACGATCTTTTAACGATTAATTGTGCAGCCCTAGTTACCATAGAAACTCATTTGGTGTAAATATTAGTTTTTTATTGTCTAATTTCCAACACGGAAGTAAGATGGCTGACTGACCTAAACCGCGGAGCTCTCGACCAATTGCAACATGTTTTTCGCCCATTTCATGACGTCGCCTTGGTTGAGACACTTATTCTGAAGGTAACAGAATTGTTTGTAGCACCGGCAGCTCACATGGATATTATTTGTAAACATTGATGGATAATCGGACTCCGATCGACGGGATAAAACGGAGCAGCCTGTTATGGAGCTGTATGCTCCACCCAGAGTCTGATATGGAGCTTGAAGTACCACAGAGACCCCTGACAAGTAACTATACATATATATACATATACACACACATATATATATATATATATATATATATATATATATATATATATATATATATATATATATATATATATATATATATATATATATATATATATATATATATATAATACATATATACAGGGGTTAGACAATGATACTGAAACACTTGGTTTTAGACCACAATCATTTATTAGTATGGTGTGGGGCCTCCTTTTGCGGCCAATACAGCGACAGTTCGTCTTGGAAATGACATGTACAAGTCCTGAACAGTGGTCAGAGGGATTGTAAGCCATTCTTCTTGCAGGATAGTGGCCAGGTCACTACGTGATGCTGGTGGAGGAAAACGTTTCCTGACTCGCTCCTCCAAAACTCCCCAAAGTGGCTCAATAATATTTAGATCTGGTGACTTTGCAGGCCATGGGAGATGTTCAACTTCACTTTCATGCTCATCAAACCAATCTTTCACCAGTCTTGCTGTGTGTATTTGTGCATTGTCATCCTGATACACTGCACCGCCTTCAGGATACAATGTTTGAACCTTTGGATGCACATGGTCCTCCAGAATGGTTCAGTAGTCCTTGGCCCATCTAGCACAAGTCCTGGGCCAAGCAAATGCCGTGATTTGGGCAGCTGTGGTTTTATGTTTTTTGGATACAATCCGGGTTAGCACCCGAACATCCCGTTCAGACAGCTTCCTCTTGCGTCCACAGTTAATCCTGTTGGATGTGGTTCATCCTTCTTGGTGGTATGCTGACATTACCCTGGATACTGTGGCTCTTGATACATCACAAAGACTTGTCTTGGTCACAGATGCGCCAGCAAGACATGCACCAACAATTTGTCCTCTTTTGAACTCTGATACAATGTTGTATGCATTGCAATGTTTTGAGCAAAACTGTGCTTTTTACCTGCTAATTGAACCTTCACACTCTGCTCTTACTGGTGCAATGTGCAATTAATGAATATTTGCCACCAGGCTGGTCCAATTTAGCCATGAAACCTCCCACACTAAAATGACAGATGTTTCAGTTTCATTGTCTAATCCCTGTATATATATACACACACACACATATATATATATATGTATGTATACATACATACATACATATATACACTCTCAGTTGATATATCTGATGATATGCATCCATCTGAAACACGTTATTTCAAAATATTCCCTGGCCTCACTCTCTTGTTACCTACCCCGAAGGATCACTGTGGTCTGACCCACAAAAATTGTATAATATTCTTTTGGTTAAATATATGGTTTAGCTGAACAGGATGCAGTGTATGTTTGTGGAGACTTTAATGGCAGGATTGGACACTTAGTTGACTGGATATGTGATTTAGATAGGGGCATTCCACCCAGAAGGGGAATTATAGAGGACACTTTAAACGCTCATGGAAAACTGTTGATTGAATTTTTGAGGGACAGTAAATGTTGTTTTCTAAATGGTCAAATTTCAGCTATCAATAATTTCACCTCTATATCTGTGAAAGGAAGAGCGGTGGTAGATTGTTATCACAACTCATGATAGCTTGTATAACTCTATTAATTTAGATGTGTACAGTCCAAACGACCTTCTAGAAAGAGACGCTTCATACTTTGATTTATTGGACAAGCAGTGTAAAATGCCAGATCATTCCATGCTAGTTCTAACATTTAAACGGGGTCAAAACAGTTTGGCCCCAACAAATAAACATTCATTAGTTTATGTTGCTTAGACTATGAGAAAATTCCCTCAATATATCTTTTGTAATGACCAGTTTCAGTCTGCAATTTCAGTATTTGTTGATAAAATGACCTCTGTTAACAGTGAACATCTGATGGATGAGATACATGGAGATTTTTATCAATATGTGTATGATGTAATTCAATCCTGTGTAAAAGTCAATAAGTCTATCAGAAAACGATCTAGACCAAAAAATAAACCGTACTGGAATGCAGAGCTACATAAAATGTGGAAAGAGAGAAGACTGGCAGAGAAAAAAATACCTTCTATGTGAAAGCAGAGGATATTTTAGCTGTGAAGGCATTAAACAGAAATTAAAGTGTGACTTTAAAAATAAACATCAGTTTGATAAAAGACTTAGAGCAAATAAGAGAAAATACAATAGAGGTCTCCCTATAAAAATTGAACAAAACCGAGTCCTTAATCCTCAGACTTTTTGGAGTTTGGTGAATTAATTAGGCCCAAGGAAAGTTAAAAATATTCCATTTGAGGTGATCTTGGAAGATGGTTCTCCATGTTTTGATATTGAGACTGTGTTAAAAAAGTGGGAAACAAAGTTTAGAGCTTTATTTTCAGGAAGCTCTCTTTCCTCTGAGTGGGATGATCTTTATTTGGACAGGATAGTTGCTTTAAGAAATAAAATAGAAATATCTGTTCAGTTCTCAGTTAACCCATTTTTAGATTTTGAGATAACGGAAGATGAAGTAAAAAAAAAAAGCCTTGGATAAGCTGAAGGTTAAGAAGGCGACTGGTTTTGATAACTTGTCGAATGAATTATTGAAACAGCCTGGCTTGTTTCCAGTACTTTATAAACTGTTGTTTAGTGTGTGCTCAGCTGAGGTCTGGAACTTTGCCTTTGGTCCTGGAGACGGGTCGGTACTCAGTCCCAGAGGAAGAACGCATATGGTGTTTGTGTCAGTTAAATGATGTTGAAAATGAACTGCATTTCGTATTTCATTGCCCTCTATATCATGAGTTGAGAAAGCAATTATTTTGTAAATTGTCTGATGTAGATGTACTGTTGTTTACAATGTCCGATGAGGACAGACTCAAGTATCTGTTTAGGTATAAACCATTTTATTTGGCTCACTTTTTGATAAGTGCTTGGCTTCGACGTAAGAGGACACTCTTTGTTTGATATATTGTATGTTAATGACTGCCTACTATTTGTCTTCGTGTCTTGTAAGCCCATGTGGGCTGGTCACCTTTTGCGGTGTACGACACTAAATAAGTGAATTGAAATAAAATTATATATATATATATATATATATATATATATGTGTGTGTGTGTGTATGTGTGTGAGAGAGAGAGAGAGTCTACAACCATTTTAATTTCAGTTCAGCATTCATCACTTCATAATCAATAATGTTCATTCCTCCTGTCACTTTTCTTTTATGAGGGATGATAGTTTTGACTTTCAGGACACTATTTTCCTAAATCCAGCAGATTCAACGGCAACTTGGAAGTGTTCCTTTCCGCACATGTGCAGATGAGCTGCCGTTACGGATCGCGCTTCCTGAAGAGATCGTGCAGCAACAGAGCTTATCAGCATGTCTGGATGGACGTCGACACCACTAATGAGTGCTGGCGCCCCCAGCTGGACTGGAAGGAAGCAGGGGCTGTCACCTACGCAGATGTGGTCACATGACCTGGTGGCGTAGCTGCGCGTTTCCAGCTGTGTGCGTGTGACCGGAGGCCGTTCGTACTTCTGACGCCCGGTGAGTTGAAACGGGATCAAGGCAGTCGTGCCGAGTGTGACCCCACCCTCACTGAGGAGGAGGGATTTCCAGTCTGGACGACTTGCCGGGACATGCCGGGGACACGACATCTGCTGATAAAGCCGGCACCACACAACTCAAACATGACACTGAGTAAATGCTGGGGTGGAACGATACATCCATCTATATCCATATAGATGGACGGACCCAATATCCATCAGAAATCCATGTCAAACCCACTTTTATTATGAAAATGCCTTTATTTTGAAAGTCCTCGGACACATTTTCACAACAAAGTCCATGTTTATAGTTGTGCAGTGGACAGATGAGATGCAGGGAGAAAAGGTTAGTCTGGAACCTTATCGGTCTCATCTGCACTCCAAGTTTCTAGCAGACATCAGAACATGTAGACTGTGCTTCATCTGACACAAACTGTAGATATAAAAAGGTCTTTAAAAGTTAAAGGTAGAGTCCGAAGTCCCTCCAGCGTTTCTGTTTGCAAACAACAGCATTCAAACTTAGAGCCCCCCCTCTCAGGCTAATGGCCGCCTCGTTCTTCAGCCTATTCAGCTTCAAGCTTCTCCTTCAGAGCTCAGAAGCAGCTACAAGCCAAACTATGATGAACCTGGTTTTCCAAACTGCATCATCTGAAGCTCTTACCTTTTCTTTGGTGCATCCACGGTGTTTTCTTTCTTTCTTTTTCCTTGGAGAGTTGGAGTGACTGGCGTCTGCTCCAATCATGAGCTTATTCCCACACAGCGTCATGCTCTTTGCTCTGTCATTGGCTGCTGATATAAACAGAAATCTCCACCCAGAAACGTCCCGACCAGACCAGAACAACACAAAAGAGCCAATTACAGGCAGGGGGAGAGAGTTGTGTTCAAGCGCACCACGGCACGGGAGTAGAGGCCCAAAGGCGGGTTTGAGACGGATTTCACTTGCTCAAGTCTAACGTTTCTTTATTACGGGGGAACTTCGGACTATACCTTTGATTAAAGTAGGAAACAGCCAGGAAAAAGCTCCCTGCAGAGAAGGCAGAACTCACCCCTTTAGGTTCCTTCACCACCAGGTGTGTGACCTTCTTGTTGAGGTTGAGCTGACATTCTCCTCCGTAAAAGGTCACGTACGCCCACAGAGCGTTGAGGTCGTCTGGAAGCTGCGTACAAACAAACACTTCAGGTGTCAGAGGGGAAAGTCCAGGCTGAAATCACTGAACAGCTGTACAGGAGCCAGCAGCTGGTCATGCCGACGGCTGCAACCACCACCAGCTGACTGGAAACCAGCATGCGAGCACAAGAGGTGCTGGGCTGACATGGAGACCAGCTGCACGGCTGGTCTCCAGCTCAGCACAGATCAGGACTGTCGCACGACCAAACTCCTCTCTCTACACCAACATCACTTTGTATTTCCATACTTGAATACTGCTGAATACTTGTGTGAAACGATAAAGCAGTAATCTGAGTGCCGAAGCTGTATTCTCCTCTCTCATTGTTCAAAAGCACCGTGTTTAAAACCACTCATGGAACCGTACGTGGACAGATTTAGAAAATAAACGAGCCAGGACTGCAGACTCACGGGATGCTGTTAGAAACTCTGTTTAAATTTTTTTTCCGCCACATAATCCTTTTCCTCATTGGTTTATACTACATATGAAACATTAAATGGGTAATGGAGAGCCTGATGAAATCTGTTTTATTTTTTCTAAAATTCCGTTTTCATTTTTCCCATTTTCTGTTTTTCCGTTTTTAATTTTTGAGAATTCCGTTCATCATTTTACACAAATTTAACACCAATACAGTGTATGAAACAATGAAATATAGCCAATTTATGCCGAAATAATTAAGAACTTGAATGTTTTCACGCTTTTAAACATGTTTAAACGCAGTCGTTTAAACACACAAAAAAAAGCCAACAGTAAATAATCCATAACTCAGAACAGCACTAATTTCCAGATGGTGGTCCCCACCATGGACCAGAAGAAACATGTCCGGGTTAGATCACCAGCCAGGCTGATAATGGCGGGGAAACGGCTCTGTCCTGTATCCTGCTGCTCTGCAACCGCGTCCATCCAGAGCAGAGCGGATGGAAGGAAGTCGATGAAAAGCAAAGTTAGGTTTTACTCTGAAACATCAGCGTTACGTCCTAACCTGCAGCACCAAGCCGTCAGAGGAGGGAATCGCACTTTACACTACGTGACACCTGGATGATCTGGGGTCCGTTACACGAAGCAGGTTCAACAAACTGAGTGTAACCCTGAACTCTGAGCTGATCTACTCGGAGATACGAAACTCTGAGTTTTCGGTCCCAGAACAGCTGATTTGAGTTGGTTTAATTAACTCGGAGTAGTTCAACCCGGGTTCTACACATGCTCCACCATCATAAAAAGCCAGCATCAATGAAGCACTGATCCCACACGTCACCATGGCAACATGGACGCGAGGGCGGGGCTGCATTCACCATTGAATGGAACTAGAACTTAAAAAGCCTCATGTGGCAAGTTTGAACTGCTGCAAAAAAACAAAAAAAACAAAGACGGCATGGGAGAATATTTAAAGGGGAACTTCGTCTTTTTCAACCTGGACCCATTTTCCAGCATGAATCCGTTCATTTCCTCCCCCAGGCAGTTTTGGTGTAACTTGAATTCCTTCAGCAGATATTCAGATCCACTCCAGAACAGCGTATGTCTAATATGATGGCAGTGATGCTGCAACCTGGTGCAGCCTCTAAATAAGGCATTATCTGCCACAAACTCCTTCATTTTACCAATGTTTTGTTACCAAGCATTAGTCGGACCCCCCCGGTCTGTAAATAAGGACGGATCACCACAAAAAAGCCCCTTCCGAGTTCACAGGGGTGTCGGACTAATGTTTTATTTGAGACGGCAGCAGATAGAAGTCACCGCTGATGAATGAACGAGGAAATGAAACGGTGAGTGTGGCTGAAAGTGGGCGGAGACATAAGAAACTCAAGCTTTCTCCACACTAACCTGCTCCAGACCAGGTTAGTTTCAGAGGGTCTGTTACCATGGTAACTGACCGAGGGTTTAAGTTCCCCCTCTTTGTGGAACAGGCTAGAGCTCCTCCTCTCTCCCTGGGTTGTGTTACCTACCTTTGTGTAAGGGAAACCTGGCAGTTTCCCTGATGTCAGGCTGAACAGATCAGGGTTTCATTAAACCTGATCCTGGATCAGGTCTAATGAAACCTTGATCTGTTCAGCCTGACCTGGCTGAACAGATCTGGCAGTTTCCCTGATCTCAGGCTGAACAGATCAGGGTTTCATTAAACCTGATCCAGGATCAGGTTTAATGAAACCCTGATCTGTTCAGCCTGACCTGGCTGAACAGATCTGGCAGTTTCCCTGATCTCAGGCTGAACAGATCAGGGTTTCATTAAACCTGATCCTGGATCAGACCCCAGACGTTCACAGGCTGCACTTTCATTCACCAGCAACCAAGAAAGGTCATCAAGACAGAGCAGGCAGGTGGTACGCAGGTCGAAAGCTGGCCAAGTGCTTCCTCGTGGAGCGGGGTGGGTGCGCTCTGCAGCCTTAGTGACCCCCCCCCCGGAGCATTTTTTCTAGCAAAGCTCTTCCTTTTTATTACATTTTCAGAAATCGCTGCTCATTTCTGTGACATTCCGCGTTTCTACTGTGATGAATTCTGTTTTTAATGTTCAGCTCGGTGATTCGGTGGTGGCGGACCTTAGCGGGTCCTGGTAATGTCTGTAAGAGTCCGACTTCACTGCAACATCAGTCAGGGCACCTCTGCTGGCCAGTCTAAACTTATCTGGATGTCTGAAGAAGGTAATAAAGGTATTTAGATGTGTTTCAGCTCTGTAGCGCAGCAGCACCCCAGCTGATGCCGTACCTGAACATTCCTCTTCCCCAGACATCCCAGCAGAGACAACACACACCACAGCCCCCCCACATGCACTTACTCTGGGCAGGCAGGCCGTAACACCGAAGAATATCTGTCCTGATTCAGGAGAGAACCCGGTCACTCTGCAGAGATGCTGTCAAGGGAAACAACCCAGCTTTCTACCTGTCTGCTGAGCAGAGGGTGGAACAGCAAACATCACTTCTGTACTGGTGGAAGGATACGGGAGGAGGTCTCCACAGCGCACGGACAGGATCACCCAGGAGGGCTGCAGGAGGACAAACAAGCAGCAGTTAGGAGGGACCACACCACATTTTCACATCACTTCTGAGACAACTAACAGCATATAGCTTGAAAATAACCTGACGTCTGCTTATAACAGTCACAAACAATGCAGCTGTGTCAGTGAACCGGCATTAATCACATCAGACTTTATTTATACAGCACCTTCATGTCAAAGCAGCTCAAGGATGAAGGCTGTAAAGATATTAACTTCATAAATAAGATGGAGGGAATGTTTTCATTCACTTCAACATTGAATCAAACAGCTACAATCCCAAATTCAGCTTCACTTAATATGAAGTAGGGCTGCACAATTAATCAAATTTTAATCGTGAATTCAATTTTGCCTTCTCACGATCATAAAAACACTAATTGAAGAAAAACGATTCATCCTGAAGTGAACAGACTGGTGGAGTTACAGGAAGCAAACTGCAGGGAGTCTAGAATAGGAATGATGGTAGACTGAGTTTTCATTTTTATTGCCATTATCATCTTAAATAATATTCTTATTTTACTCCTTTACTTGTTTTCCAAATTATTTCTGTTTTGTTTTTTTTAAAGTTATATCTGAAGTTAAGTTTTGGTGATTCATTAAACACTTTTTATAAAATGACAGGCTGGGCAATAAACTGAAAATTTACCGACACTGACACGATAACCAATGTCATTTTTCCCATGTCGGTATATTTGGTGTGTTGCCCCTTTAAGACAGCCGCAGTGGAACTGCAACGGGACTTTTTACTCTCTAGACTTGCCGTAGTTTTCTCAGCGACATTCCTGCTGCACGTTTTCCAGCTTTTGCACGTTTTCTGTACAGAAACTTGAAGAACACGTCTGCAAGTGATCAGACGTTTATTTGATGTCAGTGTTTGTGTGAAACGTTTAGAAATGTTAGCAATGCTAATTTCATTAGCCTGTCTATGGGTTTTTCAGAGTTAAGTTAGCATTCATGCTAATTGATAGTCATGCGTGAGCAATTAAATAATAAACATCTAGGGGTGTCTACGAATAGTGGATGATTCATTTCCAGGACTGAGCTTCGGCTGTCCGTCTCTAAGTCGAATAGTTGCAGCATTTGGTTACCAAGCAAAGATCAGAACATTATGCAGTGGGGGGGGGGGGGGGGGGGGGGGGTTGCTGAATGTTAAGAAAATTCTGTTACTATAAGTGCGGAATAAGGCGAGATGGGCGGGGCAGGCGGGTTTGAACCAGTCTGCCGCTGAGTCGCGCTGAGCATTCAGCCAAAGAGACGTCTCTATGACCAAGACATGATGAAGGACCCTCAACTATCACATCATCATCATCATCACCCTTTCCACCCTTTTAAGTCTCTTTCCCGACTTTAAATTGTTAAGCAAAAATACAAAATAAAAATATTAGGTTAATGCCTGCAGTTTTACCTGAAAGATAAAAATCTAACATATTGTTTCACACCAACATACCTTGTAATTTTCTTTTTGTTAAAAATTTAAATAAGATAAATAATATAATAATAATGATAATATAATAATAATAATATAGTGGGTAGCATTGTGGGCTTTGGCGCGGAGGACCCGTGTTCGAGTCCCCGACACGACTCCTAGGTGAACCACTGTGGACCACTGAGCAAGGTCCTTAACCCCACCAACTGCTCCCCGGGCGCTTTAAGTAGCAGCCCACTGCTCTCTGATACTTACAGTACAGAGATGGTGACATGCAGAGCCCTAATTTCCCCTCGGGGATTTTACCAGTATAAAAAATAAATAAATAAATAAGGATTTAAAGAAGCAGACACGTTTTACAGCCTAATCAGTGATGTAGAGACATGAAAGTTGATGGAGACGTCCTGTTATCTTATGCCAAAGGAAAAATTAAATGTATTTAATGAGGTGTTATAGCTCTTTCTCTGGAGCAGGAAAAGACACAAATGAGATTATGAATCAAGAAGGGAAAAAAAAACATGATTCGACCATTCAACAACGAATGGCATGATCTGACCAATCAGGTTCGACTATTAAAATTCTTCGTCGGGGACACCCCTAAACACATCAGTGTGTTTTTCATGGACACAAAGTAATATTTGCTCACATGCAAATAAGAATCCAACTCATTTAAGTTTAGTAATGTGTACATTTGCATGTCAGTTTCACAGAGCTTCTCGTAAACGTCCTCACCGTATCTACGGCCTCCTGGTGATTACTGAGGAACCTGTTTCGTCACATCAAGTTCCAGTACGGACAAAACTACGGTGTTTTAGTAAAATGAAGAGTGTGTTTTGGCTGTTTACGGTCGGCTGTGTTCGTGTCCCTGTAAGACGCTGAGCTACACGTACGTCTGTAGTCACGTGACTCCACCCATCCAGTCTGGAACCAGCTAGCGTCCATTCATCGTTGCCGAGGTGAACTGCTCAAAATATGGTGATACTGATTTTAGGCCATAGCGCCCGGCTCTACCACTACCCTCACAGGAAAAGGGATGTAACGATATGAACATTTCATATCACGGTCATTAGGACCAAAATGATCACGGTTATCATTTTTATCACGGTATTATAGAAATACCCCCAGCATCTTTAAAGATATCCAAAATGGCTCTAAATGTCTACTTTGTCCTATTTAAAGGGGGAAAAATCTCAAGAGAACTGTCCATGTGGGCGCCATTGTTGCCTTCGGCCATGTTTTCATAAATCAAACATTGCAAACTGGGACTGCTGCTGCTTTTCCAGCCAATGAGCAGCATCACTGTGCATTAGTGCATTAGTCAGTCACAGTTTTAAGGATAATTCGATTTTGAAACTGTATTACTAATCGTTGGTAATTTTATAATGATTAACCATTTTACTGGTTATTGTTACATCCCTACACGGGAACATGCAAGATTTAGGGATAGAGCTGAAACGTTAGCTGGGGGGTGCACTGGGACTGGCCCGTAATCTGGCCAGATCTCGTACCACCACTAAAAGTTAGCCATGCTTACTAAATGCAGACGTGGTGGCGTGTCAGCGCCTTTCATGTCGTCTCTGGACATTACGATCCCGTGCAGCCGTGACCTCCGGCTTACCTTCACAACGGGCAGGTCGAACACCTCTCTGGACTCCCCCACGTCGTGGTTGTCTCCATCCTCTGCGATGATGTGAGTGGCAAGAGCGTTGTAGGACACCTCCTTGCCTTTCCCAGCTTTCAGCAGCTGCACCACCTGGACAAGGACAGAGGGCGTCAGCATCACCATGACAACCACAACGTACACACAGCTGAAGCAGCTAACGGAGCTCCACGCCACCACAGCCATGTAGAACAGAGCGCTTCAGTAAGCAGGCGCAGAGCAAGTGTCACATCGCAGAGGGGGCGGGGCCTTGCACTGGGCCCTTATAGGCTATTACCCATTTCATGAAACAATCTATATATCTGACCAGCACGGTCATGGTAGTCCAGTATAATCATGCTAGTCCAGTATGATCATGCTAGTCCAGTACGGTCATGGTAGTCCAGTATGATCATGCTAGTCCAGTACGGTCATGGTAGTCCAGTATGATCATGCTAGTCCAGCACGGTCATGGTAGTCCAGTATGATCATGCTAGTCCAGCACGGTCATGGTAGTCCAGTATGATCATGCTAGTCCAGTACGATCATGCTAGTCCAGTACGGTCATGCTAGTCCAGTACGATCATGCTAGTCCAGTACGGTCATGCTAGTCCAGTACGGTCATGCTAGTCCAGCACGGTCATGCTAGTCCAGCACGGTCATGCTAGTCCAGCACGGTCATAGTAGTCCAGTATGATCATGCTAGTCCAGCACGGTCATGGTAGTCCAGTATGATCATGCTAGTCCAGTATGATCATGCTAGTCCAGTACGGTCATGGTAGTCCAGTATGATCATGCTAGTCCAGTACTGTCATGATAGTCCAGTATGATCATGCTAGTCCAGTACGGTCATGCTAGTCCAGTATGATCATGCTAGTCCAGTACGGTCATGCTAGTCCAGTACGGTCATGCTAGTCCAGTACGGTCATGCTAGTCCAGTACGGTCATGCTAGTCCAGTACAGTCATGCTAGTCCAGTATAATCATGCTAGTCCAGTATGATCATGGTAGTCCAGTATAATCATGCTAGTCCAGTATAATCATGGTAGTCCAGTATAATCATGCTAGTCCAGTACGGTCATGGTAGTCCAGTATAATCATGCTAGTCCAGTATAATCATGCTAGTCCAGTATAACCATCCTAGTCCAGTACGGTCATGGTAGTCCAGTATGATCATGGTAGTCCAGTATAATCATCCTAGTCCAGTACGGTCATGGTAGTCCAGTATAATCATGCTAGTCCAGTACGGTCATGCTAGTCCAGTACGGTCATGCTAGTCCAGCACGGTCATGCTAGTCCAGCACGGTCATAGTAGTCCAGTATGATCATGCTAGTCCAGCACGGTCATGGTAGTCCAGTATGATCATGCTAGTCAGTATGATCATGCTAGTCCAGTACGGTCATGGTAGTCCAGTATGATCATGCTAGTCCAGTACTGTCATGATAGTCCAGTATGATCATGCTAGTCCAGTACGGTCATGCTAGTCCAGTATGATCATGCTAGTCCAGTACGGTCATGCTAGTCCAGTACGGTCATGCTAGTCCAGTACGGTCATGCTAGTCCAGTACGGTCATGCTAGTCCAGTATAATCATGCTAGTCCACTATGATCATGCTAGTCCAGTATGATCATGGTAGTCCAGTATAATCATGCTAGTCCAGTATAATCATGGTAGTCCAGTATAATCATGCTAGTCCAGTACGGTCATGGTAGTCCAGTATAATCATGCTAGTCCAGTATAATCATGCTAGTCCAGTATAACCATCCTAGTCCAGTACGGTCATGGTAGTCCAGTATGATCATGGTAGTCCAGTATAATCATCCTAGTCCAGTACGGTCATGGTAGTCCAGTATAATCATGCTAGTCCAGTACGGTCATGCTAGTCCAGTATAATCATGGTAGTACAGTATAATCATGCTAGTCCAGTACGGTCATGGTAGCCCAGAATAATCATGCTAGTCCAGTATAATCATGCTAGTCCAGTACTGTCATGGTAATCCAGTATAATCATGCTAGTCCAGTACGGTCATGGTAGTCCAGTATTATCATGCTAGTCCAGTATGATCATGGTAGTCCAGTATAATCATGCTAGTCCAGTACGGTCATGGTAGTCCAGTATAATCATGCTAGTCCAGTACGGTCATGGTAGTCCAGTATAATCATGCTAGTCCAGTATAATCATGCTAGTCCAGTATAACCATCCTAGTCCAGTACGGTCATGGTAGTCCAGTATGATCATGGTAGTCCAGTATAATCATCCTAGTCCAGTACGGTCATGGTAGTCCAGTATAATCATGCTAGTCCAGTACGGTCATGCTAGTCCAGTTTAATCATGGTAGTACAGTATAATCATGCTAGTCCAGTACGGTCATGGTAGCCCAGAATAATCATGCTAGTCCAGTACTGTCATGGTAATCCAGTATAATCATGCTAGTCCAGTACGGTCATGGTAGTCCAGTATTATCATGCTAGTCCAGTATAATCATGGTAGTCCAGTATAATCATGCTAGTCCATTATAATCATCCTAGTCCGGTACGGTCATGGTAGTCCAGTATGATCATGCTAGTCCAGTATAATCATGGTAGTCCAGTATGATCATGGTAGTCCAGTATGATCATGGTAGTCCAGTATAATCATGCTAGTCCAGTACGGTCATGGTAGTCCAGTATGATCATGCTAGTCCAGTATAATCATGCTAGTCCAGTATTATCATGCTAGTCCAGTACTGTCATGATAGTCCCGTATGATCATGCTAGTCCAGTACAATCATGCTAGTCCAGTATAATCATGGTAATCCGGTATGGTCATAGTAATCCAGTATAATCATGGTAATCCAGTATGATCATAGTAGTCCAGTATAATCATGCTAGTCCAGTATAATCATGCTAGTCCAGTACTGTCATGGTAATCCAGTATAATCATGCTAGTCCAGTACGGTCATGGTAGTCTAGTATAATCATGGTAGTCCAGTATAATCATGCTAGTCCAGTATAATAGTCCTAGTCCAGTACGGTCATGGTAGTCTAGTATAATCATGGTAGTCCAGTATAATCATGCTAGTCCAGTATAATAGTCCTAGTCCAATACGGTCATGGTAGTCCAGTATAATCATGATAGTCCAGTACGGTCATGGTAGTCCAGTATGATCATGCTAGTCCAGTATGATCATGCTAGTCCAGTACTGTCATGGTAATCCAGTATAATCATGCTAGTCCAGTACGGTCATGGTAGTCCAGTATAATCATGGTAGTCCAGTATAATCATGCTAGTCCAGTATAATCATGCTAGTCCAGTATAATAGTCCTAGTCCAGTATAATAGTCCTAGTCCAGTACGGTCATGGTAATCCAGTATAATCATGCTAGTCCAGTACGGTCATGGTAGTCCAGTATAATCATGGTAGTCCAGTATAATAGTCCTAGTCCAGTACGGTCATGGTAGTCCAGTATGATCATGCTAGTCCAGTATGATCATGCTAGTCCAGTATGATCATGCTAGCCCAGTATGATAATGCTAGCCCAGTACGGTCATGCTTGTCCAGTACAATCATGGTAGTCCAGTATAATCATGGTAATCCAGTATGGTCATGGTAATCCAGTATAATCATGGTAATCCAGTATGGTCATGGTAATCCAGTATGATCATGGTAATCCAGTATGATCATGGTATTCCAGTATGGTCATAGTAATCCAGTATGATCATGGTAATCAAGTATGATCATGGTAATCCAGTATGATCATGGTAATCCAGTATAATGAAACGAAAATTAAATGAAATGAAAAATACTTTATTTGTCCCAGAAGGGAAAATCAACATTGTAAAAAGCTCACTCTTTTTTTTTCTTTCATTTTCTTTTTTGTTTGTTTTTAACAATATTACATTTAAATGAAATAACATAACAATAATAAGTCAGTCTTGATCTTTGTTTTTTTTTTTTATTATTATACTGGTATGATCCCCGAGGGGAAATTAGGGCTCTGCATTTTACCCATCTCTGTACTGTGAGTATCAGAGAGCAGTGGGCTGCTACTTAAAGCGCCCGGGGAGCAGTTGGTGGGGGGGTTAAGGACCTTGCTCAGGGGTCCACAGTGGTTCACCCAGGAGTTGTGTCGGGGGATCGAACCCGGGTCCTCCGCGCCCAAACCCACGACGCTACCACTGGGCTATCCACTCCCCTAAACACGACTGCGCAGTCTGCCGGCCACAAACAAACGTGTGTCGTTTTATTATAAAGTTCGGTCCTCCACTGCGGCGAATCGGTCGTTTTAATCCACTTCTTCCTTAGTATCACATCAGTCTGGAATGAAAACTTGGCATTGGCGTTTATTCGATTTACAATGTTTAACAGAGTAGTAGCTGGCGGACTATTGTTAGCAGGTTAGCATTAGCCAGCTTGATGACGTGCCTAACTTTGTGCGGCTGAAAACACACAAGCATCTGAAAGCGTCTCCTTTCTTGGCAGTCCCCAGTTGTTCCACTGGAAACGGGGGGGTACAGACCCGATTTTCAGATGTTTGTGTGTTTTAAGACGCACAATGTTAAGCACGTCAGTAAACGTTAGCTGGCTAATGCTAGCATGCTGTGAAGTGCCGGTGTTGTGTCCCACCGGGGACAAACAAACGTGTGTTTTATTATAAAGTTCGGCCCTTCACCGCGGCAAATCGATCGCTTTGATCCAGCTTTTGATCCAGTATCACTTCAGTCTAGAATGAAAACTTAAATATGTTTGGAGTTTATCCGATTTAAACAGTATAACAGAGCAGGAACGGCTGATGTTAACATGGCTCGGAAGAGGAAGTGCCAAATGTTTCAACTTCCGGAAACCGGAACGCGGAAGCGTGATAATCCCCCATTGTTCCAGTACCAGTCTCCCCACTCCCCCATGGAGATGCTGCTGGCATCTCGGTGCTACAGTGAACCTGACGCAGCCTCCCACTGAACACACTCTGTTGATTCTTCACCGTGTTGTGGAGAGGAGGAAGAATCTTCCAATATCTTCATCAGCTTGTGCAGCATTCATTATCATTATCAGAGGGTTTCTGAAGATCAGTCACTCTAACTGTCCTGTTATCACCACGGTAACTGTTTACATGCATTAACGTTTGGATTTCTGCAACTGAACAAATACCAGGACTCAAACATTATATTTCCCGACACTTTCACGCCATCATGACCTCATCTGCATTAAAAGTGGAGTCTTGCGTGCAAACACACGTCTTCTCATAGTTCAATAATGCTTTTCCTGGGGTTTCTTGCCCCCCTGGTTGTGCGCACATCCTATCTGAGATGTTGGTCGGAAACCCATCTATAGACAACCTTATTCCTTCAAAGGCTGGGCTACAGTATACCTACTGTTCTGAAATGTTGTATTTTATTTTATTTTAACCTGCTGCCAGGTACGCTTCTGACCGTTAGGATTGCTCCTGTTGAGATGAAAGTGAATAACATGTAGGCTAGATCACACACAAGTATAATGCATATTAATTATATTAGGTTAAATGGTAAACAGATGACACTTCTCCAGTCGTACTGATCGCTCAGTTAACTGAGC
This sequence comes from Atherinomorus stipes, assembly GCA_023101725.1. NCBI lineage: Eukaryota > Metazoa > Chordata > Actinopteri > Atheriniformes > Atherinidae > Atherinomorus > Atherinomorus stipes. The sequence goes on from JALJCO010014542.1 coordinate 36,200, forward strand.
AAAGCCAGCATATCTGTGCAATACAGAGACAATTCAGCTTGCTTAGTATAAATGATGACACATAAAGGAGACGATAAATGCATGGATAGTGAAATAGACACTCAACTGACAGTAGTATGGAACCTGTTCAACGTGCGCAGTACGTTATGTTATGATGAAGGTGAAACTTCCCACCAATCAGAGAGCTTAAATTGATGTTATGTCCAATCAGGAGCAGCCTAATGAACAGTGCAGGGTTTCCTACACACAGACCCACCTACAGCACAGCCACAGATTCACAAAGACATGGACAGGCTACATCGAGGCATTAGTTGTGCAAATGCTTTTGTTTCATTTTTTTTCGCAATGACCCGGCTCCACCTCCACTGACAACAAAGGTGTCGCCTGTCTGGAAGACGATCCTCCTAGGGCTGTCACAATAATCGCAAAAATGAAATATCGCGATATTAAGAAGCTCACCGCGCTGCATGATGGGCCACCGCCTTCACCGCATCTCAGGACAACAGTTGAGAAGGATACAATGGCAGCTGCACTGGCATCAAAACCAAATGTTACTTCGCCCCTATGGGAGCATTTCGGCTTTCAGCCAAATGAAAAGGGTGAGCCAGACAATTTAAGAGACAATCTGTAAAAGCTGCCGTTACTGTCGTTTGACATGCGTTCAATAAAGCGTTATAAAATTGACATGTCTTTTTTTAATAACTTTTTTCAATGTGCAACCGCCATGTTTCAAAGGAAGTATTGCCATGACTTTGGTAATTTAACAATTAACAAATACATTGGCGAAATAGATAGATGGTGGTGGGGGGGGGGTCTGCAATTATATTGCATATCGCAATTTTGAGCCGCCTTGACTCACCGCAGAGGGAATTCCTCAATCGCGACAGCCCTACTTACACGTCCATCAAAACTTATAGTTAACTAAACATTCAATGAAGGGGGGGGCACTACACGTAAAAACCCCGTTATTTCATCACCTGGGGCCTCATTTCTAAAGCTTGCTTACGCACAAATCCGGGCTAGGAAGTGCGTAAGCAACTTCTTCTGCAAAAGTTGGGATTTATAGAAAAAAAACTAGCTTAGGAATGTGCGTAACTTTAAGCAAACTACAGACTTTGCTTACGCACATTTTGGAGACGCCCAGAGGAAAATAGTTTTGGAAAAATGATCTTATAAAAGGACTAATTTACATCTAGACAAATGTGAGATCCACGTGAGAGCTAAATGAGACAGTGTCTCATTTCTCCCTGTTCCTCAATCTCGTCTCCAGATGGAAAAGTTCCACAAAATCTCAGCGTAGTCTCACTTCCAGTTCCAAAGGAGATCTCATTCATTTCACAAATAATTCTCAGGATGTCTGCATCAAGTCTCAAATGAGACGATTTCTCCTGGTGAGTTTTAGGAGAAACGAAAGAGACATTCATGAGAACCATGTGAAACCTGAATGAGGCTGAGGTGAGATCTGCTTTCTGTCTCCTGAGATGCTTTGAGAAGTTAAATTTTCCCCGTGCAGGCTCTTGTATGCCCTGTACTCTCAATTTAATCCCCCCCATCATTCATTCATTCATACATTTTCTGTACCGCTTATCCAGTTCAGGGTCGCGGGGGCAGGTTGGAGTCTATCCCAGCTATTATCAGGCGAGAGGCAGGAACACCTGGACAGGTCGCCAGTCTGTCGCAGGACCAACACAGAGAGACAGACAACCATTCACACTCACATTCATACCTAGGGACAATTTAGAGTGATCAATAACCTAACATCATGTGTTTGGACTGTGGGAGGAAGCCGGAGAACCCGGAGAGAACCCACGCATACACGGGGAGAACATGCAAACTCCACACAGGAAGGCCACTGCTGGAATTGTTCGAACCCCCTCCCCAGCCGGGAATCGAACCAGCGACCTTGCTGTGAGACTGCAGTGCTAACCACGCCACCGTGCAGCCCCTCCCCCCTTCATATCAAATTATTATCATAGATTGAATTTACAGCTTTCAAACCAGCAGCGTTATTTCTGCTGCGCAATTGAGCTGAAACTATAAGAACCTTTCAAAGAAATAAAAAGGTCTAAGCAAACTTAAATGTTAAATCAACATTTCATCAAGTTTTCTCACCATCATCTTCCTCTACCCAATGATCATCATCATCATCAGGGTGATATATTTACCACATTAACACACAGATTGTGACAAGGTGCGCTGCAGTCAGACTGACTGATCTGAGCATATTAACACCGGGGACACTTGTGCGTAATGCTGCACTTGGATGCGCCGGTGCAGCTTGAGGACATACAGATGGAAGAATTAGAAGGTAACGCGTTTTCAGGGATCCCCAGGATTTCCTGGCCCAGTGATGACGACTGGCCAAACATGTTTTCTTTCAGTATAGTGTAAAAAAAAAAAAACCCTCCGAAATCAACATTTTAGGAGTTTATTTCACGATATTTTGTCTGATGAACCAAATCTCCTCAACATGCAGCTAAAGTTGGTGTTTTTAAACGGAGCGCAGCACCGTGCTGCTCGCCTGAACCCCGCCATGTCTGGTATCGTTGGAAACGTCGCTTTTTCCTGAATGTAAATTGATATTTCCAGCTCATGAATCTGATGTCTGTAAAGAGAATTTTACAATCCAAAACTTTAAAGGCTGCTTCCTCAAAATGAGTTTTTTCTCTTATTCCGGGTAAAAAATCTCCACTTCAGGAGCACTTACAGAAACCAAACTTTCAAGTTATGCTCCTGACTGTTTTCTGAAAGTTTTTACAGAAGGATTTTTGGATATCTCATTCACAGCCAGTTTATAGAACATTTCATCCCAAAAAAATGCCAAAAAATGATTTTTTTCTGCTTGTTGACAGTATATTCTAAATTGTGAAATGATCTGTAGACATATCCGAAATCCCCTCTGTAAAAACTTTTGACTGTACAAAATTCAAAAGAAACTTTGAACCTGGTTTGATCCTGTGTTGAGATTTTTTCCTAGAAATGTGCAAATTAGCACATTTCTGGCTATATAACACCTAATTTGCATATTTAAAAACATAAAATTTCAGAAAACTTGCAATACAAAAAATGATAGTCCTGATGTGAGGAATAAAGCAGGAAAGTTTCATGGTGATACCAGTTTTTTTTTTTTTTTTTACCCTATTTGCCTGTAGTGTCTTGCCATGTACAGCTGAAAGGTGTAGAGAATGTTTTGGTGCGCGCGCAGTGACGTCAGCGGGCGTGCAGGGATCGGGACGGTCTTCTGAACAGCTGCAGCAGCATCTGTTCCAGGTTCTCCTTCGTTCCCAGCAAGCTCAGCAGAGGTGAAGCCAGGTCGTTGCTACAGGTGTCCAGCTGCAACGGGTCAAACAGCGGTGACGCATGCGCAGTGAGCGGCGCCCAAGTGGGCAAGCTGTTGACAGCCACAGACTGTGTTAAAGTGAGCAGGTGTAGCCTTCTTTAGAGTCTAACTGCCCACCGAGGCAGCGACGGGACAATGCTGGAGCCGATGAGCAGACGGTGTTGAGGAAAAGCAGGAAAATGCCGGTGAGAGCGCGCGCTCAGCCGCCTGACGCTACACTGCAAGCTGTAAGCTAGCGGCTAACCTGCAAACTCCGAGCGCAGGCTTCTAGAACCAGCCAGAGTAACCACCCAACACAAAACAACCTGCCAACGGGTCCCAAAGACAGACTGTCACACCTCAAAAAGACGGGACAGAAATCCAGCACGCGCGCTGTTTACCATGTAGCGTGTTAGCTTGCTAGTTAGCTTCACCTGCAGCACCTCGTTCAGATTGACTGTGATGGGCTAGCATGCTAACAACATAGCCGCGAGAGCTAACTGACGTCCATGTCCTCACCTTCTGGTCAATGTCCCCCACCAAGTAGAATTTGACATCTTTAAAAAGTTCGTCCGCGACTTTCAATTCCTCTTCAGACATGGTTATCCATGAAAGACGGAGGACTGTTCCCCTGGCGCTGCTCTGAGGAGGGAAAGTGTCTGCTGTGCTGGAGGAAGACCCGGACACACTTAGCGCCAAGCCGCTGAGCGCGCGCCGCCGACCGAACCATCCCGCAGAGAGGAGGGGGGTCTGCGACCAACGCCAGGACAGCGCTCACTCTTCCCTCCATCAACACGCCGTGCTGAAGGAAACAGCGACACACAAACAGCATCATTTTTATTTTTCCCAAAGAAAACTTCAGCTAAACATTTAGATTTACAGGACTGGAGCATGTTTTTCTACTTAACATGGACCCACCCCTCCCGTAGAGTAAAGATGACGTTTTACTCAACGCACCAGATTATCAGATCACAATGACAGGAGGAAATGTATGGAAGCCCGTTTCTGCCATTAAATCACACATAAATTCAGATTTTCAGAATTAGTTAAAAGAGACCACGTACAGCAGCATTGATCACAACAGAAATGATATGCATAATACCAGATTGTAGCTCTCAGCACTAATTTCCATCTGCAGTCCCTTAAACACACAATACATTACATGTCATGTGTGGCATTACACATGTAAAGATGTATAAGGTGTTGTTGTTTACCTATGTTTACGGTGTGGTGTGCAAGGACGGGAGGCAGAGGTGGAGTGTCAAACGACTGTGCCAACAGCAGTTGTTTTATTGGCATTTATACTTTGAATAACAGCGACAGCAGATCAGCCTCTCAACTTGTCTAGCTCGTGGCACGACAACATGAATAATCATCCAGCCGGAGAAAAAAACGACCACTGACAAAACTGGGAACCTCTCTTCAGTTCCGGGGGTGAATTATGTAAAGCCACTACAACGGTTACCTTCATATCCTGAACTGATCACCATCGGCTGATAATGACTACGTTTACATGCTATCAAAATTCGAGTTAAGGTCAATATTCCGGTTTCTGAAAGATCAGGGAGTGCAGAATTATTAGGCAAATGAGTATTCTGACCACATCATCCTCTTTATGCATGTTGTCTTATTCCAAACTGTATAGGCCCAAAGCCTACTACCAATTAATCATATCAGGTGATGTGCATCTCTGTAATGAGAAGGGGTGTGGTCTAATGACATCATCACCCTATATCAGGTTTATTAGGCAAACAGAATTATTAGGCAACTTAAAGGAGTGATGACATAGGAGTTAAAAACCAGTTTACGTTGTTGGCATTACTGCATATGTAAATACTCCAAAGAAAAAAACGGCATTTTTTACAGCGGGAGTATTGTTTTGAAACGCCAGACCTCACTTCCTCAGTAATACAGTTGGGTCCGGTGATGATATGGAGCTTTACCCGGAGACCACGTTGACTTCATTTTGATTGGCTACACCTTATTTGGCTATGACCTTATTTGGAGAATCTAGGTCAAGCTGCGGTCGGAGTTTGCTAAAGGCTAACTGCTAGCAACATGGGCACTTCAGACAGTGAGCTACGTTTATCAGACAAGACAGCATTTAGAAAATAAATAAACTTACAGGTAATGACAAGGTTGTGGCCCCCTCCCTCAGTGTTGCTGCACAAGTTTGCTTTTAAATCCATTTGTTTGAAAATCCAGACCTGACTGCACAGAAGTTACTACTAGCTCCATACACGCAGCTGAATCAGACAGGGAGGGGGGGAGCGGACGGTGCATAAACCGTTAGGAGAGAGAGGGGGGGCGCTGTTTACTTGATAGTGTGCTTTTATTGGAGCAATTAAATTACGTAGAATGATAGAACTACGTAGAATGATAGAACTACGTAGAATGATAGAACTACGTAGAATGATAAGCTGCTGTCTGATTCAACTGTTTCTGAGCAGGAGACAAAGCTGACAGACCATAAACAGGAACTTTGATTCTCACTCTGGACATTCACATGGCCTCATCAGTGCACAACAGATCATATTATACACCCAGAACCCCAGAAAAGTGAAATTTGATGTCATGGCACCTTTAACAATAAACAAATATATACCCATTTCAGTTATTTATTTTCACCAGGGAAACCAATATAGGTGCTACTAGTTAGCACTACTGTTAGCACTGACGTACAATGACCGAGGTTCGGTGGGCGGGACCAGAAGGCACGCTTGTTACCATGTGCTTCTGTTGTCATGGTGATCTGGTGGAGAGGAGGTGGAGTGATATGGAGATACCTGCAGACATTCATCCATACATCAGCAGTAACCTGCAGACACGTTCCTCTCCACACACTCATGTTGGAGTAAAACAGCTGCTGTTTTCGGATGAACGGCTGCGCGTCAGGCTGGAAGAAGTTCGTATTGAGTCTCTGTGGATCTATAAAGGACGTACGGCGGTGACGGATTCACCAACCTGACACAGACACAGATGCAGCGCGAGTATGAATCCAGTTTAAGAAGAAAACAGCATCATATTCCAGCAACAAGTTTCCCTGAATTATTTACTTCACCCACGACCCCAATTCAGTTACTAGTTAATACTGAAGATATATTACACTAGTTCTGCTCGTTAGATCTGTCTTCATCTGACCGGAGCGGTACAGAAACAGTGATGATGATGATAATGAAGGCCTGACTGCCCACATACGTAGCCGAACACTCGCGCACAACAGGAAGAATACTAGCCTGGAATCATCACGAACATCAGTTTCCCTCAGAGATAAAAGACACCAACATCCTGAGACCTTCATCCTGGTGTTCAGTCCTGATACCTTCATCCTGGTGTCTGGTCCTGACTGAGACCTTCATCCTGGTGTCCGGTCCTGACTGAGACCTTCATCCTGGTGTTCGGTCCTGACTGAGACCTTCATCCTGATGTCCGGTCCTGACTGGGACCTTCATCCTGGTGTTCAGTCCTGAGACCTTCATCTTGGTGTCTGGTCCTGACTGAGACCTTCATCCTGGTGTCTGGTCCTGACTGGGACCTTCATCCTGGTGTCTGGTCCTGACTGAGACCTTCATCCTGGTGTTCGGTCCTGACTGAGACCTTCATCCTGGTGTCCGGTCCTGACCGGGACCTTCATCCTGGTGTCCCGTCCTGACTGAGACCTTCATCCTGGTCCTGACTGGGACCTTCATCCTGGTGTCCGGTCCTGACTGAGACCTTCATCCTGGTGTCCGGTCCTGACTGAGACCTTCATCCTGGTGTCCGGTCCTGACTGAGACCTTCATCCTGGTCCTGACTGAGACCTTCATCCTGGTGTTCAGTCCTGACCGGGACCTTCATCCTGGTGTCCGGTCCTGACCGGGACCTTCATCCTGGTGTTCGGTCCTGACCGGGACCTTCATCCTGGTGTCCCGTCTTGACTGAGACCTTAATCCTGGTGTCCGGTCCTGACTGAGACCTTCATCCTGGTGTCCGGTCCTGACTGAGACCTTCATCCTGGTGTCCGGTCCTGACTGGAACCTTCATCTTGGTGTCCCGTCCTGACTGAGACCTTCATCTTGGTGTCCCGTCTTGACTGAGACCTTAATCCTGGTGTCCGGTCCTGACTGAGACCTTCATCCTGGTGTCCGGTCCTGACTGAGACCTTCATCCTGGTGGTCAGTCCTGACTGAGACCTTCATCCTGGTCCTGACTGAGACCTTTATCCTGGTGTTTGGTCCTGACTGGGACCTTAATCCTGGTGTCCCGTCTTGACTGAGACCTTAATCCTGGTGTCCGGTCCTGACTGAGACCTTCATCCTGGTGTCCGGTCCTGACTGAGACCTTCATCCTGGTCCTGACTGGAACCTTCATCTTGGTGTCCCGTCTTGACTGAGACCTTAATCCTGGTGTCCGGTCCTGGCTGGGACCTTCATCCTGGTGTCCGGTCCTGACCGGGACCTTCATCCTGGTCCTGACCGGGACCTTTATCCTGGTGTTTGGTCCTGACTGGGACCTTCATCCTGGTGTCCGGTCCTGACCGGGACCTTCATCCTGGTCCTGACCGGGACCTTCATCCTGGTGTCCGGTCCTGGCTGAGACCTTCATCCTGGTCCTGACTAAGACCTTCATCCTGGTGTCCGGTCCTGACCGGGACCTTCATCCTGGTGTCCGGTCCTGACTGAGACCTTCATCCTGGTCCTGACTGAGACCTTTATCCTGGTGTTTGGTCCTGACTGGGACCTTCATCCTGGTGTCCGGTCCTGACCGGGACCTTCATCCTGGTCCTGACCGGGACCTTCATCCTGGTGTCCGGTCCTGGCTGAGACCTTCATCCTGGTCCTGACTAAGACCTTCATCCTGGTGTCCGGTCCTGACCGGGACCTTCATCCTGGTGTCCGGTCCTGACCGGGACCTTCATCCTGGTGTCCGGTCCCGACCGTGACCTTCATCCTGGTGTCCGGTCCCGACCGGGACCTTCATCCTGGTGTTCAGTCCTGACCGGGACCTTCATCCTGGTGTCCGGTCCTGACTGAGACCTTCATCCTGGTGTTCGGTCCTGACCGGGACCTTCATCCTGGTGTCCGGTCCTGACTGAGACCTTCATCCTGGTGTCCGGTCCTGACTGGGACCTTCATCCTGGTGTTCAGTCCTGAGACCTTCATCTTGGTGTCTGGTCCTGACTGAGACCTTCATCTTGGTGTCTGGTCCTGACTGAGACCTTCATCTTGGTGTCTGGTCCTGACTGAGACCTTCATCCTGGTGTCCGGTCCTGGCCGAGACCTTCATCCTGGTGTCCGGTCCTGACCGGGACCTTCATCCTGGTGTCCGGTCCTGACTGAGACCTTCATCCTGGTCCTGACTGAGACCTTCATCCTGGTCCTGACTGAGACCTTCATCCTGGTCCTGACTGGGACCTTCATCCTGGGGCCTCATGTACAAAGGGTTCGTACGCACAAAAAGGTGGCGTACGATCATTTCCACGGTAAAGTCGAGATGTATCAAGAATGGAGTGACCGTGGAAATGTGCGGTGCTTCACGTCAACTTCATGGCTGCGTACGAACGTTTCTACAGCTGTGGAGACTTTGGCGACACTTGGAGGCGACGCTGGGAAACTGTTAAAAGAAATAAATGTGAAAACAACCATCCCCAGACTGAGTGATGTGGTCAGACACATGAACAAACAGCCCTCATTAACAATTAACACCTGCGTCTGCAATTATGTGTGGATATAAAAGCGCAAAGTGGAGCAAAAATAGGCTCCTTTCCAGCAGCTGTTTTAGATGGAAGAAAACGTTGGAAATGGTGGATATACAGAGAGAGTGTTTCTAGAGGTCGAGAAGATTTACTGATTTAATGATAACTGGCTGGTCAGACGCTTTAAGTTCCCAGAGACATCTCTGTGCGCAGGGCTGAAGCCAGGCTGGGGGGGGGGGGCAACACACCCAGCTGTGCTTCCACGCGCTCCGGCGAATAAATTCACTTATATGTTTGTTTATTAATGCACTTAATTTGTGAGGACATCTATAGGATGATCTGTTCAATCACTTATACCAACACAGCAGGGGGGGGGGACTCGGCCGGTATGGCGATTTAACAGTAGCAGGTCGGTTACATCTACATCCCGGGATTAGGAAACCCCCGAGGCTGTGACGCAGGTGATGCAGGAGGAATTCCCAATGCTGCACGTCCTCTTATAGTAATAGATTGTGTCAGCTAATAAATACAGTATTTCCCGTGACATCAGGCTGTGAGGAGGCGACTGTATAAACACACGTTTCACAAATATATATTTATTTACCTTTAGAAAAACCGGAGTCACCCGCGTGAACTCCCCCCACCTCTGAAAGACGAAATGCAGTCACGAGCAGCCGTCCTCTGATTCACATCCAACTTGAAGTTGGACCACTTCGTTTTTCGGCTTGTGTGCGCGACTCTGACCCCCCCCCCCATCTTTGACCGCGACACACACTGTCCCATTCACTTTTCTGTTGGGTGTGTTGCCGGACAACAGCGTGTTAAAGTGCACATTTTTGCGCATTTATACTTAAACAAGCTGCCTCAAGTTCGTTCTCCGTGAATTTTTTTCATTTTCATTCACTGTCATGCTCATATTTTGTCTTTCTGATGGTGCAGAGAGGAGAATCTCCGCTGCAGATCTCATTTAAATGTCATTTGCGTATTTATGTTGGGGGTGTGGACAGGGAGGCGTCAGGTACTCCAACATGTGCGCTCAATTCCACGTTGATTGGGATGTACAAAGGAAAAGTACTTGGATCCATGCGTGCGCACAGATTCATACATCTGAAAACTTTTGTGCGTATGACGTTTTCAGGATTTGATCGTACGCCGGGTTTCAGGAGGAAATCCACGCAACTCTTTGTACATGAGGCCCCTGGTGTCTGGTCCTGACTGGGACCTTCATCCTGGTGTCCGGTCCTGACCGGGACCTTCATCCTGGTGTCCGGTCCTGACTGAGACCTTCATCCTGGTCCTGACTGAGACCTTCATCCTGGTGTCCGGTCCTGACTGAGACCTTCATCCTGGTCCTGACTGAGACCTTCATCCTGGTGTCCGGTCCTGACTGGGACCTTCATCCTGGTCCTGACTGAGACCTTCATCCTGGTGTCCGGTCCTGACTGAGACCTTCATCCTGGTCCTGACTGAGACCTTCATCCTGGTGTCCGGTCCTGACTGGGACCTTCATCCTGGTCCTGACTGAGACCTTCATCCTGGTGTCCGGTCCTGACTGAGACCTTCATCCTGGTGTTCGGTCCTGACTGAGACCTTCATCCTGGTGTCCGGTCCTGACTGGGACCTTCATCCTGGTCCTGACTGAGACCTTCATCCTGGTGTCCGGTCCTGACTGAGACCTTCATCCTGGTCCTGACTGAGACCTTCATCCTGGTGTCCGGTCCTGACTGAGACCTTCATCCTGGTGTTCGGTCCTGACTGAGACCTTCATCCTGGTGTCCGGTCCTGACCGGGACCTTCATCCTGGTGTCCGGTCCTGACCGGGACCTTCACCCTGGTGTCCGGTCCTGACCGGGACCTTCATCCTGGTGTCCGGTCCTGACTGGGACCTTCATCCTGGTGTCCGGTCCTGACCGGGACCTTCATCCTGGTGTCCGGTCCTGACTGAGACCTTCATCCTGGTCCTGACTGAGACCTTCATCCTGGTGTCCGGTCCTGACTGAGACCTTCATCCTGGTCCTGACTGAGACCTTCATCCTGGTGTCCGGTCCTGACTGGGACCTTCATCCTGGTCCTGACTGAGACCTTCATCCTGGTGTCCGGTCCTGACTGAGACCTTCATCCTGGTGTCCGGTCCTGACCGGGACCTTCATCCTGGTGTCCGGTCCTGACCGGGACCTTCACCCTGGTGTCCGGTCCTGACCGGGACCTTCATCCTGGTGTCCGGTCCTGACTGGGACCTTCATCCTGGTGTCCGGTCCTGGCCGGGACCTTCATCCTGGTGTCCGGTCCTGGCCGAGACCTTCATCCTGGTGTCCGGTCCTGGCCGGGACCTTCATCCTGGTGTCCGGTCCTGACCGGGACCTTCATCCTGGTGTCCGGTCCTGACCGGGACCTTCATCCTGGTGTCCGGTCCTGACCGGGACCTTCATCCTGGTGTCCGGTCCTGACCGGGACCTTCATCCTGGTGTCCGGTCCTGACCGGGACCTTCACCCTGGTGTCCGGTCCTGGCCGAGACCCAGGTGCTATTCTATGACAAGGCTGAGTTACGGTGAACGATCCTTTCGTACAGTATTCAGGAACTTAGAGTCTGACTGAAAAGGGACCAAAAGTCGCCGGAATTTCATGCTACCGGCACTTTAAGATGGACAGGTTTGGAATTTAAAAGTATTTTAAAACAGTAAACCAAGTTTTCTGATGTGCACAGCAGACTCACCAAACAGTCCTGCATTAGCGTGTACCTGAAGGCCTCTTCTGTCCCTTTCCCACCCAGTTCAAGATGCAGGCTCGAGCATTTGCAGGGTTCGGACAGCTTTCAGTGGATCATCTGGTCAGAGCTGGTCCCTCCGACTAATGCCAGCCAGCTAATCTGATAAACAGATGAGAGAGAGAGAGAATGGTAAATGCCCTAAAATGTACAACGTGCTGTCAAACAGACAAGAGTGTTGCATTGAAGACGCATTTCACCTCGATGGAAAAAATAAGATCATTATTGCACCAAAACTAATCAAACAATGGCATCAAAATGAAAAAGACGAATATTGGCAAAGAAAGAAATATCATTCCACATATGATCGTAAGGTACTCTGAACTGTAGCTCAACTTCTTTCACAATATTCCTGTGCCAAACTCATCCAAGTGAAAATGACTTTATTGCATCCGTTCCTGCAATTACAAAAAAACATTTGAGAAAATACTAATAAACGTGGCTCACCAGTGGTGTGCACAGGCAGACACTAGGTGGTGCTGGAGCACCTGCCCTTTGCCCTCTGGACCTTGCAAGTGCCCTTTTGAAAGTTCTTTTTGTTTTTGGTTTTTTTTACGGTGTATGTGGCTCATGCTGACATGATCACCTAAAAAAAAGCTCGGGAATTAAAAGGGGGTGTGATAATAATGCCCCAGTTAATATTCTCTCCAACGCCCTCCCCACCCGCGCTCGCCTCTCTTTCCTGGTCAACATGACCACGCAGGGCGGACACAAACGGGCAGCAGACATGCGCGGCAGCAGCCCACATCCCCGCTCCTCCCATGCCCCACCAACCAGGTATGCATAAATGAGTGGAGTGAGTGAACCGTTTGCAGCCTCACGTGCACTCTGTTGTCAAGTTATAAGTTGCGAAGCAGCTGCACAGCTGAGCAGAAATACGCCGACTGCTCACCTGCTAAACCTGCTAGACGCTGGACAAAATCAATGTATGACGTGATGCAGAGCAGCAGAGTTTATCATACGTTTAAGCTTCAGGGCTAACTTACGGGTTTTTAATTAAAAAGCCGAGCATGTGACTATCAGCAGTCTATACTTAAGCTGAATATTTAGTAGGGTATTGTGTAGGTTTACATCAGGCTACATAATTAACACTTGCTGTAATTTACACTACTCACAAAAAGTTAAGGATACTATGCTTTTTGTATGATGTCAGAATGAATCTAACATCCACAACAACCGTTCCAGGTGAACTGAATTAAACTTTCTCTAAACTTGTCAATGCACATGAACATTTTTCAATGGTTTAATATTTATTCTGCATCATTCTGTTCTCCAAAAACTGAACGTTGAATATCCCTAACTTTTATGAGTAGTGTATTTGTTAAATGACAAATACGCAGTTGCCTGCAGGAAAAGTTATGTTGTGTCATTTTATCAAGCAATCTTATTCACACAACACTGGTCTCTTTTTATTTATCAATAGCAGCATAATGTCAAGAAAGGACAGGATTAAACTTTTAACAAAGAAAAAGAAAGAGAGCTCCAGGAGAGCAGCAAAGAAGGAGAGGATGATGAAGATGAAAGGTCAGAGTCATCTTAACTGTTTAAAGGTGTCATAAGCTGCTGTTTTACATCCACAGTCCTTCTTAAATTATCTTCAAATGAATTTTTAATTCTAGTTGGGTGGGAGGAAAATTTAATGAGCTCATTTTAACCTCTTTTTATCTCCAACTTTTGTTTGTTGCGAGAACACGCACGAGAGTTAGACCTGGCTGTAAGCGCGTTCATGAAGCAAGCGTCAAAGCCAAAACAAAGTTTTATCAGGACAGAGCAGGTGAAGGAAATGATGTCCCAGCAGAGAAAAACGTGATAAAAACGTAACGGTGCGGTTGATGGAGAGGATCCGGAGTAAAAGGGCTGGACTCTGATGAATATAAGGAGCGGACGTCTGACGTGAAGTTAACCAAACACTGTTAGCTTCTGTAGCTACATTAGCAGCTTGTCCGCTCGTCTACCACCGTTTACTGGTCTCTGACACAAAAGATAATAAGTTACACAGCAGCAACACTTACCGACTGCACATCCTCACTGATAAATATAATCCACTGCTCCCTGGTAAAGCTGTCCCTCCTGTTAGAGCACCGAAAACTGCTGAATTTCTGCTGAGGCAACTCAGCATGACAATCTCCCCCCTCCTCCTCCTCCTCGTCTCCGGCGTCCTTTCTGACAAAGCTGGTCGACTCTGTGGCAGGTAATCAGCTGCCTTCAGGTGGTGCTGAAGACGCTAGCTTAGCAGCTAGCAGCCTCGCTAGATCACGTCATAACAGCTGATCATAACGACTCCACAGCAGGTAATCAGCTGCTTTTAGGTGGTGCTAAAGAGGCTAGCTTAGCAGCTAGCAGCCTCTCTCGTTCACGTCATTGGGAGAAAGAAATCCAAACGGCGTACTGTGGAGAGCGCGTGCTTGTGGCCGATTCTGGTGAGAAGAGAGCGCCGCACTCAAAGACGAAGTTACTTTCACTTTCCGGAGTTTCTGGCACGTTATAACTGAGGTCCTGTTCCAGTACACATGTTTTAATGTGAAAAAGTGGGATTTCCGGGTGATGACACCTTTAAGGCCTTTAAAGCTCAGAAGTTGAACAGTTCCCCTAATCTTATTAAAATATATTAAAACCTGTCCACATTTTAACAACACAAAGTAGTTTGGCTGTATTAAATCAGGAATAGCTGATTATACACTGCCCGGCCAAAAAGAAAGTCACCAACAAAAAAGGTCAAACATTTAACATTTGGTTGGAGCCTTTAGCTTTGATTGCGGCAGCATTCGCTGCGTTTCCTGAAGCTTCTGCAATGTCACCAGATTTATTTGCATCCTGTTGCATCAATTTTTCACCAAGATCTTGATGATGATTGTAGAGTCTGACCACAGCACATCCCAAAGATTCTCAATGGGGTTCAGGTCTGGACTCTGTGGGGGCCAATCCATGTGTGAAAATGATGTCTGATGATCCCTGAACCATCTTTCACAATCTGAGCCCGATAAATTCTGGCACGGTCATCTTGGAATATGGCCGTGCCATCAGGAAAGAAACATCCATTGATGGATTAACCTGCTCATTCAGTATATTCAGGTATCAGCTGACCTCATTATCTGAGCTCATACTGTTGCTGAACCTGGACCTGAGCAACTGCAGCAACCCCAGATCATCACACTGCCCCCACAGGCTCATACAGTAGCACTAGGCATGATGCTGCATCACTTCATCTGCCTTTCCGGCCACATTTCTTCCTGGAAGACGATGGTCCACCATCCTTCCAGTTTTTCATAATGCGTTGGACTGTTCTGAACCCAGTTTTAGTAGTTTCTGCATCTCCTTAGATGTTTTCACGTCTTGATGCCAATGATCTGACCCTTCTCAGACAGACTAACATCTTTTCCACGACCACGGATGTGTCTTTCCACATGGTTGTTTAGGAAATGAGAAGCAACTCATTGCACCAGTTGGGGTTAAATAACTTGTTGCAGCTGAAAGATAATCGCCCATGCAGTAATTATCCAATAGGAGGCTCCTACCTATTTGCTTAGTTAAATCCAGGTGGCCACTTTTTTTTTTGGCCAGGCAATGTATGTTGTTGCACCAACCATAACATATTTCTATGTTGCAAGACTTGCAGTAATCTTGTATTTACCTTAATAGGCTATTATTAAATCTTAAAAATAGGCTATTGTTACAACTATTATTGTATTCTAGGAAGCTACAGCAGGGAAGCAGCTATGTGCTTCTTGCTATAGAACATCTACAGCATGGAAAATGAGGGAAATGAATCCCAGAGTAGTCAGATAAAGCTGTGGTGCAGCTGCTGGTTTAGAGGGGCGAAGAAGAACTGATCACCTGACAGCTGTTAAGGCGGATTTCCACCGGGTCCGTGTGCGGTGCATTACGGCTGCGGTGCGGTGTAGTTCCGACCTCTACAGAGCAGCAGCTCCCACCGCAACCGTGTCAGACACGGCGCGCCTGCAGTCCGAGCTACCACCAGATAAATCTGATAAATCACATTTGCAGGATCACACGATAATGTGAGGGCTGGATAAAAGTCCAAGGGTGCGTGTGTGCAATAAATGTCATAAAGTCACTATTCCCTTCATTGTCCAACTTAAACCAGCAGACGCGTTTCATTCATATATGCTCATTTGTTGTAGGCTACAGCCATACACAACATCTTGACATTTTAAACAATTAACTTCCCATGCGTAATCTATCCCATGCCATCACTTTCTTGCTTTCTTTGCTGCAAACTCAGCAAGTCTTTATAATCCAGTTTGGATGTAGGCTTATTACATTTCTAACGAATAATCGTGCAAACCTGCACAGTCCATTCTGTGACTAGGTGCGCAAATAATTTTTAATTAGTGTCAACTTTAAAAAGCTTCGCTTGCCAGATGCCACCGTTACAGGAAGAGTTATTAAAATCCTGAGTGCAATCACACAGTTCCTTCAATCTGTTTAAGGGAACAAATTATTTTCAAATCACACATCAAAGTTGGAGATCTTGATCAGTGTTTTTCCTACACGTAAATCCACTGTGATGCTATTTTTTTATTTAGTTGTTTTATGTGACCTAGACAGAGAGACGAAAATCAAACGTGATTAATGTATTTATTAAAAAGAAAAAAGCCCGCGCACACACGCACTTAAATTTCCTGGATGCTTTACTCCCGTGTCTGATTTTCCATCTGGTCCGGTCTGCACTGCAGAGCTTGACCCGCTCTGGGAGCGTGCTCGCCAGAAATAGACCTGACTTCAACATTTAGCTGAGCGGCGCGGCGAGACGCACCTGGGTCGGATCTGGGACGCATGTGTCATGTGTCTGGTGTGAGCCACGCCACTGACTATAACGGCCGCGACTTGCTCCGGAAGCCTCTCCGCAGCCGTAATGCACCGCACACGGACCCGGTGGAAATCCGCCTTAAGACAAGGAACTAACCAGAGATCATGTTGGTGATGTGGCAGTATTTCACTCTGGATTTTCCAACCAGCAAGACTGCACTTACGAATAAATGGCTTCAATTTGCTGAATTGATTAATGTTTTACAAAGGGTTAAACCTGAGCCAGAAATATATTTTTTTCATATCTGTCTGTCTGTCTGTGCTAAAAATATAAATACTGTATATTTTAATAACATTGTGGTATCAGTACTCAGTATCTGCTGATACCCAGAGCACAAGTATCAGAATCGGTATCGAAACATCTCAACCGGCATTTCGACATGCTGCACAAAGTGCCCTTATTTTTCACTGAGCACCTGCAGAACCTGTTGGTTCCTGAAGGGGTAAAGCATTACATGGCATTAACATGTTCCGATGAAGATCCTGCCTCTTCCTGCGCCACTCTCAGGCTTTATTTCAGAAGCTGGACTGTTTTCTCCTTTTTGGGAGACAACTTTGTGTATCTGTTTTCCCCAATATGAACGCAGTTTTCCAGGTCCTCCACGCTCTGACATAGTCCTCACGAGAACCCTATCACCTGGTGAAAGGACTGCGCTTTGTCTTTTTTAATCATAGTATGTTTTCCCTCTTGCGGTCGTCCTTTTAAAGGTTTTGGATGCAATGTCATTTGCCTCCTGCATTTGTTGTTGCCATTTTTTTAGCATAATCATGATGTGAGGCGAACCCTTCCTCCTCATCTATTCCAAAGATCAAGTCATGGAAGTCTGGGATTTCTTCCAAAAAGCAGATAAAAAGGAGAGTCGCCTGTTGCTTCACTGATGGTACTGTTGTAACCATGTACATGTTCTCCTTTTTCTCCTCATCCAAGGTCCGCAGCATCGATAACAAGGTGCGATTAAATCTTTCTGCTGGGTTCCCTTGTAGATGCAGTAGTCCTTGAGTTTGCAACACCTGTGTATTTTTGTAGTTGTCTGAATAGCTGATTCTCAAATTCTTTGCCTCGGTCATGGTGTATTTCAGAAGGTAATCCAAATTTCAGGGCAAAATCGTTAAAGATTTTATCAGCTGCAGTTTTGCGTGATTTATTACGAGTTGGGTAGGCTTGGGCAAATTTGGTGAAGTGATCTAAGATCACCAAAATATATTCATACCCTCCCCTGCTTCTTTCAAGATGGAGGTAGTCGACTGAGACCATTTCGAATGGTGAAGTTGCAGGTACACGACACATAAGGGTCCTGCTCTGCACTGTCGGCTTCTTTTGGATGTTACATTTACAGATCAGGGGCCTCATTTCTAAAGCTTGCTTACGCACAAAACAGGACGAGGAAGTGCATTAGCAACTTCTTACGCAAGAGTTGGGACTTATAGAAAAAAACTAGCTTAGGAATGTTGGTAACTTTAGGCAAGGCAAGGCAAGTTTATTTGTATAGCACATTTCATGTACAGAACAATTCAAAGTGCTTTACATAAAACATTATAAGCAAAAGGGAGGGAAAAAAAACAATTAGAAGCATGATTCAAAATTAAAAGCATTTAAGATTAAAAAGAGAGAATACAGAGACGTGCGGATTTTAACTTTTGAATAAAATCTACGTAAAAGCAGCTGAGAACAGGTGGGTCTTCAGCCTGGATTTAAATAAACTAAGTGTTTCAGCTGATCTGAGACTTTCTGGGAGTTTGTTCCAGACATGTGGAGCATAGAAGCTGAACGCAGCTTCTCCATGTCTGGTTCTGACTCTGGGAACTGATAAAAGGCCGGATCCAGATGACCTGAGGGGTCTTGTAGGTTCATACTGGGTCAAGAGGTCACTGATGTATTTTGGGCCTGAACCATTCAGAGCTTTATAGACCAGCAGCAGAACTTTAAAGTCTATTCTCTGATGGACCGGCAGCCAGTGTAAAGACCTGAGAACTGGACTGATGTGGACTGATGTGGTCCACTTTTCTGGTCTTTGTGAGAACTCGGGCAGCAGAGTTCTGAATGAGCTGCAGCTGTTTAACTGATTTTTTAGGTAGACCAGTAAAGACGCTGTTACAGTAGTCAAGCCGACTGAAGATGAATGCATGGACTAGTTTTTCCAGACTTTAAGCAAACTACAGACCTTGCTTATGCACATTTTGGAGACCAGAGGAAAATAATTTTGGAAAGGAGATCTCAGAAAAGTCTCATTTACTTCTAGAAAAATGTGAGATCCATGTGAGAGCTAAATGAGACAACGGCTCATTACATCTGTTTGTCAACCTCGTCTCCAGATGGAAAAGTTGCACAAAATCTCAACCTGGTCTCACTTCCAGTTCGAAAGGAGACCCCAATCATGGTACTCTTGGTATAGGTGGACCTAAAGCTGTAGCTACACCTTTGCCCCGGATCTGTAGCGGATCCGTTCATCATCAGCCCCAGGTCCAGTACGGACTCATGATATGGCTGGATTTTTTTTAATCCCCACTGAAAGAGTTAATGATTGAGCATTTCCACGGTCAAAAGATTATAAATTGAAAAAAAAAAAAAACCTTCTTACGAACTAGGAGCCATTGCACATGTCAAAAGCATTACAAACATATCTGTCCGTCAAGTACAGTGATTGGATCATTTTCCCCCTGTCTGTGTGAACACGTCTGCTGGAAACTCTGATCGGAAAGATGAATTATTGTCCACGTAAATGTAATCAGTGATGATGTAATTGTGTTTTCTTGTCCAGGATCTTCATGGCTGTTCACAGACGGGCGGGTTAATGATTGTCTGCTTGGTCTGGGACTGTTAGGACTCGATGCTGGTACAAAGGGACCCAAATGCAGAACTCACAGAAAGGCTTTCATTGGCGAACAGGTGAGGTTGGGAATGACCTGAAGCTTGGCTGGTAGGGCAAAGATAGGCACTCCAGGTGCAGGCAGCAGCAGGCAGGCAGGCAGGGAATCCTGGCGGAAGAATCAAGGTGAGATGTTTTGCAGATATATATATATATATATATATATATGTCAAGAATAAAAAGGCTGGTTCTCACTACCATGGATGGCAAGCAGAAGAACTGGCCACGACTTGTAGGTGAGGAGCGTCTTTAAAGCAGATGGCTGATGAGGAGATGAACTGCAGGTGTGAGGACTGGAACAGGTGAGACCAATGACAAAAGGACCTGCCTGCCACTGCAGAATAGTCCCTGGAGTGCCTGAAGAGAAAAAACAAAAAACCTGCCCACATAGTGGGCAGTCTGGATCCTAACAGTACCCCCCCCTCAATGACCGCCTCTTGGCAGCCGACCTGGCTTGTCCGGATGGGCAGCATGAAACTGCCTCACCATATGTGCATCAAGCAGGGCTGAACGGGGGACCCAGGATCGCTCCTCTGGGCCATAACCCTCCCAGTCCACCAGATATTGGAGCCCACGACCCCGTCGTCGAACGTCCAGAATCCGATTCACGGTGTAAGCAGGGGCGTTGTCCACGATGCGAGGTGGAGGAGGGGGTACAGCTGGAGGCTGTAGAGGGCTGACAGTGTGAGGCTTAATCTGGGAGACATGGAAAACAGGGTGGATCTTCATAGAGGTTGGCAGTTTCAACCTGACCGTCACTGGATTAACGATCCTCTGGATAGAAAATGGACCAATGAAGCGGGGTGCCAGCTTGCGGGAATCCACCCGCAACGGGACATTTTTCGCTGTACCACCTGATAGGCAGGAGCAGGAACCCGGCGACAGTTGGCAAAGCGTTCATTCTGCTCAGTGGTATGTAGCAGGGCTCTCCGGGTCTGTTGCCTATTCTGGCAACAACGGAGATGATGCTGGACGGACGGGACAGCAATCTCCCCCTCCTGGGATGGAAAAAGAGGAGGTAGGTAGCCCAAGGAGCCTCAAAAGGAGTCAGTCCAGTGGCTGCACTGGTCTGGCAGTTATGGGCATACTCAGCCCAAGAGAGATGAGAGCTAAAGGTGGATGGGTTGGCAGCGGCCACACACCGAAGCACCAATTCAAGATGCTGGTTGGCCCGTTCAGTCTGGCCTTTGGTCTGGATGGTTACCAGACGACAGACTTACAGATGCCCCCCAATGCGCCACAAAAGGCTCTCTCCAGACCCCAGAGGTGAACTGAGGGCCCTGATCCGATACCACGTCACTGGGGATGCCATGCAGGCGGAACACATGTTGGACCAACAGCTGGGCAGTTTCTGTGGCAGTGGGGAGTTTGGTTAGTGGCACAAAATGGGCAGCTTTGGAGAACCGGTCCACAACAGTGAGGATGACAGTGTTACCATTGGAAGGGGGGAGGCCGGTGATGAAGTCCAGGGCTATGTGGGACCAGGGTCGGCCTGGAGTGGGTAGAGGGCGGAGATAACCAGCAGGGGGGTGGTGAGATGTCTTGCCCCTAGCACAGACTGAGCAGGCTGCTACAAACTCACGCACGTCCTTTTCCATAGTGGGCCACTAGAACTTGCGCTTGGCGAGGGCAAGGGTCCGAGCCCCACCTGGATGGCAAGACCAACGGGAGGCATGGATCCACTGGAGCACCTGAGGGCGAACGGTGAGGGGCACAAAGGTACGATTAGGTGGTCCATAACCAGGGTTTGGTTCAGTCTGGAGGGCATCTTTGATGAGTCTCTCGATCTCCCAGGTAACGGCAGCCACCACACGGGAGGCTGGAAGGATGTCTTGGGGGCCAGAGTGAGAGTCGTCAGGGGACTGGAGACGAGAGAGAGCATCAGGCTTTATATTGCGGGTTCCTGGCCTAAAGGTCAAAACAAAATTAAAGCGGGTGAAGAACAGCTGCCAACGAGCCTGGCGGGACTTAAGTCTCTTGGCAGTCTGGATGTAAGCCAGATTCTTGTGGTCGGTCCAAACCAAAAAAGGGTGTTCAGCCCCTTCTAGCCAGTGTCACCACTCTTCCAAGGGAAGTTTGACAACGAGAAGTCCCTATTGTCGATGTCATAATTCCTTTCGGCAGGGGTTAGTCGACGAGAGAAGAACGCACAGGGATGAAGTTTGCCATCTTCCGAGCGCTGAGACAGGACCGCCCCAACTCCTGCATCAGAGGCATCTACTTCCACGATGAAGTGCTTCCTGGTGTCTGGCTGGATGAGGATGGGTGCGCTCGTGAACCGGTCCTTCAAAGTGAAGAAGGCTGATTCTGCTTCAGGGGTCCACTGAAAAGGTTTGGATGTGGAGGTAAGCTGTGTTAAGTGGGCAGCTAGACGACTATAGTTCCTGATGAAATGGCGATAGAAGTTTGCAAACCCCCAAAAACTGTTGGAGCTGGTGTCTGGTGGTAGGTCTTGGCCAATTCTTGACTGCTAGGACTTTCTCTGGATCAGTCTGTATTTGCCCAGGACCCAACTTGTAGCCCAGGACAGTGATGGAAGGGGTATGGAAATGGCATTTCTCAGCTTTGACATACAGCCGGTTCTCTAGGAGGCGCTGTAATACAGTCTTGACATGAGTGCGGTGGGCTTCGAGAGAAGGTGAAAAAAATCAAGATGTTTCATCAAGATAAACAAAGACAAACTGGTTCAGGAAGTCACGAAGAACATCGTTAACAAGGGCCTGACAGACCGCTGGGGCATTAGTGAGACCAAAGGGCATCACTAGATATTCATAATGCCCCATCTGTGTGTTGAACCCCGTTTTCCACTCATCTCCCTTTCGAATCCGGACAACATGGTAAGCATTACGCAGATCTAATTTGGTGATTAGCCGTGCTCCTTGCAAAAGCTCCAATGCAGAAATCAGGAGAGGAAGCGGAAATTTATTGCGGACGGTAATGTGATTTAAGCCATGGTAGTCGATACAGGGGCGGAGCGAACTCACAAAAAAAAGAATCCAGCACCAAGAGGAGAAGATGACGGACGAATGAGGCCAGCAGCTAAGGATTCACGGATGTACACCTCCATAGACTCCCTCTCAGGACTGAGACAAGCTGTACAAGCTGTACAAGCTACGAGTGGGTAGCTGAGCACCAGGGAGGAGGTCAATGGGGCAATCGTAAGACCGATGAAGTGGTAGGGACTGAGCTTTAGCTTTACTAAAGACTTCAGCTAAGTCATGGTACTCAAGGTGGAACGCAAGGCAGATCAGGGGGAGTATCAACTGGAACCCCACCTGTTACTGCTGGAGAAGCAGAACCTAGGCAGTTGGCGCTCCAGCTGAGAACTTTACCCCGACCTGAAGTCAATTTGTGGGTTGTGCTGGCAGAGCCAAGGCAAACCCAAGACAGCTGGAGAGTGGGGGGAGTTAATGATGAGGAAGTTAAGAGTTTCACGGTGGTTACCGGATGTCATTACCTCCACTGGGAGAGTTTGATGGGTGACCTGGGATAGTAAACGACCATCCAAGGCATTAGCCTGGATGGGTGCCCCTAACAATAATGAAGGCAAACGATGCTGGTGGCAGAATTTATTGACAATGAAATTTCCCTCTGCACATGAGTCGATTAAGGCTGAAACAGAGATGGACATAAGTTTAAAAGAGATAGTAACTGGGAGGGAAAAACAGGGTTGAACATCAGAAGTGACAGAGGTCTGGCTCACCAACAGCCCCGTTTCTACTGATGAGCCCTTCCTTTTGGCCGCACTGGACAAGAAGAGATCGTGTGACCTGTGCCCCCACAGTAGTAACACAGGCCCTCTCGTGACCTGCGGTCTCTTTCTCCAGGGGTGAGACGAGCACCTCCCAGCTGCATGGGCTCAGGTTGATCAGCCCCCAGGGGTGTGGAAACCAGGGACGGTGATGGAGGGGGTCACTGAATGCGTTGGCAGGTGGACTTTGGTTGGTGGTGAACCATGATGCCTTCCATCTGGATGGTTGTGGAGATAAGGGAATCCAAACTGGAGGGTTCGTCGGGAGCTGCCAGCTCGTCCTTGAGTTGTTCGTTAAGACCATTAAGAAAGATTCCCCGAAGCGCCCCCTCATCCCAGCCAGCCTCGGCTGCTAGCATCCGGAAACGGATGGAATAGTCAGCCACTGAATCCACCCCCTGGGAAACCTGGAGAAGCCTCTGGGACACGTTACCGGAGAAGTCAGGCAAGTCAAACACGGCTTTGAAAGAGTCCAGAAACTGGTCAAGGGGTCTTGTAGCCAGCGGGAGGTGAGAATCCTCTGCCCAAGCCAGTGCTCTGTCCCGGAGCAGACCAAAAATGTAAAGGATCTTTGACTAATCTGTTGAGAACGTTCGAGGCTTAAGGATGAAAACGTGGGAGCACTGCAGCAGAAAACCACGACAACTTCCCAGATTCCCATCATGAGGTTCAGGATCGACTGGTCGGGGTTCACGGGTTGGCTGAGGCTGTAGAGACAGAGTGACCAGTTAGGTTTGACACATGGGCTTGGAGGTCTTTAAGGGCTCGGTGTAGTTGCTGGTTCTCAGCCTGTAGTGACATCAGCACAGGCTCATGTTGGCCTAAGAGAATTCCTTGGCGAGAGAGAACATCCCGCAGAGGGGGGCCAGGTGGTGAGCCTGCTGGATCCGTTTCCATGGCCAGTTCTTCTGTTAGGACTCGATGCTGGTACAAAGGGACCCAAATGCAGAACTCACAGAAAGGCTTTTATTGGCGAACAGGTGAGGTTGGGGATGACCTGAAGCTTGGCTGGTAGGACAAAGATAGGCACTCCAGGTGCAGGCAGCAGCAGGCAGGGAATCCTGGCGGAAGAATCAAGGTGAGATGTTTTGCAGATATATATATAAGTCAAGAATAAAAGGCTGGTTCTCACTACCACGGATGGCAAGCAGAAGAACTGGCCACGACTTGTAGGTGATAAGCAGATGGCTGATGAGGAGATGAACTGCAGGTGTGAGGAGTGGAACAGGTGAGACCAATGACAAAAGGACCTGCCTGCCACTGCAGAGTAGTCCCTGAAGTGCCTGAAAAAGAAAAAACAAAAAGTCTGGATCTTAACAGGGACCGACAACACACCACATGATCAATCTCACAACAACGCCATAAGTATTAAAACCAGATAAAGAATTAATCATTATGAGATTACAGGTCATATGTATGATGTCACATCCTGTCTGATGAGCATGTGTGTGATGTCATATCCTGTCTGATGAGTGTGAGTGATGTCATATCCTGTCTGATGAGTGTGTGTGATGTCATATCCTGTCTGATGAGTGTGTGTGATGTCACATCCTGTCTGATGAGTGTGTGTGTGATGTCATATCCTGTCTGATGAGGATGACATCACACACACATCCTGTGTGTGTGATGTCATATCCTGTCTGATGAGTGTGTGTGATGTCACATCCTGTCTGATGAGCATGTGTGTGATGTCATATCCTGTCTGATGAGTGTGAGTGATGTCATATCCTGTCTGATGAGTGTGTGTGATGTCATATCCTGTCTGATGAGTGTGTGTGATGTCACATCCTGTCTGATGAGTGTGTGTGTGATGTCATATCCTGTCTGATGAGGATGACATCACACACACATCCTGTGTGTGTGATGTCATATCCTGTCTGATGAGTGTGTGTGATGTCACATCCTGTCTGATGAGTGTGTGTGTGTGATGTCATATCCTGTCTGATGAGTGTGAGTGATGTCACATCCTGTCTGATGAGTGTGTGTTATGTCATATCCTGTCTGATGAGTGTGTGTGATTTCACATCCTGTCTTATGAGTGTGTGTGATGTCACATCCTGTCTGATGAGTGTGTGTGTGATGTCATATCCTGTCTTATGAGTGTGCGTGATGTCATATCCTGTCTGATGAGTGTGTGTGATGTCACATCCTGTCTGATGAGTGTGTGTGATGTCACATCCTGTCTGATGAGTGTGTGTGATGTCACATCCTGTCTGATGAGTGTGTGTGTGATGTCATATCCTGTCTTATGAGTGTGCGTGATGTCATATCCTGTCTGATGAGTGTGTGTGATGTCACATCCTGTCTGATGAGTGTGTTATGTCATATCCTGTCTGATGATGTGTGTGTGATTTCACATCCTGTCTGATGAGTGTGTGTGATGTCACATCCTGTCTGATGAGTGTGTGTGTGATGTCATATCCTGTCTTATGAGTGTGCGTGATGTCATATCCTGTCTGATGAGTGTGTGTGATGTCACATCCTGTCTGATGAATGTGTTATGTCATATCCTGTCTGATGAGCGTGTGTGATTTCACATCCTGTCTTATGAGTGTGTGTGATGTCACATCCTGTCTGATGAGTGTGTTATGTCATATCCTGTCTGATGAGTGTGTGTGATGTCATATCCTGTCTGATGAGTGTGTGTGATGTCATATCCTGTCTAATGAGTGTGAGTGATGTCACATCCTGTCTGATGAGTGTGTGTGTGATGTCATATCCTGTCTGATGAGTGTGTGTGATGTCACATCCTGTCTTATGAGTGTGTGTGATGTCACATCCTGTCTGATGAGTGTGTGTGTGATGTCATATCCTGTCTGATGAGTGTGTGTGATGTCATATCCTGTCTGATGAGTGTGTGTGATGTCACATCCTGTCTGATGAGTGTGTTATGTCATATCCTGTCTGATGAGTGTGTGTGATTTCACATCCTGTCTGATGAGTGTGTGTGATGTCATATCCTGTCTGATGAGTGTGAGTGATGTCACATCCTGTCTGATGAGTGTGTGTGATGTCATATCCTGTCTGATGAGTGTGTGTGATGTCACATCCTCTCTTATGAGTGTGTGTGTGATGTCACATCCTGTCTGATGAGTGTGTGTGATGTCACATCCTGTCTGATGAGTGTGTTATGTCATATCCTGTCTGATGAGTGTGTGTGTGTCACATCGAGGGGGGGGGGAGGCCAAACCGGGGGGGGGGTCACATCCTGTCTGATGAGTGTGTTATGTCATATCCTGTCTGATGAGTGTGTGTGATGTCACATCCTCTCTTATGAGTGTGTGTGATGTCACATCCTGTCTGATGAGTGTGTGTGATGTCACATCCTGTATGATGAGTGTTTGCAAATGATTTCACATCCTGGCCGTTTCTCAATACCAAGTTCGCTAAGAACAAACTTGTGTACTTGCTAGTATGGACTTGTTGGAAGTACAGACTTCTGAGGACGGAAGGACGCAAGTACACTCGTTGCACATTTGGAACGGAAGCATACTTGATTACGTCAAAGACGTTGCTGAAGTTGTGTCATAACAAATATCTAATATTAAAATGATAAGTAGCAATAACCCTGCTTGAATGTGGCAGTTAAAGACAGCTAATCTGCGCAACCGTCTTACTTACTGTTAGCTAACGTTAGCTGTTCAGCCCATTTGTGAAACCGCTAGTCACTTTTAATAACGGTTTAAAATTTATCAAACCACCAAGAAGTTGAAGTTAAACAACTCTGTTGTAGAAAAGTTATATAAAACCAACGTTACGTAAAATAATGAGTATTTTCAGCACTTATAGCAATTACTTTTCTCCTCCACCATTGTTATGCCGCAATGCCTTATGGGATAGAAAGGTGTCTGAAGTCCACAAAAGTCATCTCCAATGCAGACTCGGAAAAGTGGGCGGAGCAAGTACACATCCGGGAATATGGAGCGTACTTGTCTTGATGCGTTCTTTGAATTGGAACAGTACTTGGACCTCTACTGATGACGTTTCAAAAGTACACAAGAATGCAAGTCCGCAAAAGTACGCATATTGAGAAACGGCCCCTGTTTGATGAGTGTGTGTGATGTCACATCCTGTCTGATGAGTGTGTGTGATTTCACATCCTGTCTGATGAGTGTATGTGATGTCACATCCTGTCTGATGAGTGTGTGTGATGTCACATCCTGTCTGATGAGTGTATGTGATTTCACATCCTGTCTGATGAGTGTGTGTGATGTCACATCCTGTCTGATGAGTGTGTGTGATGTCACATCCTGTCTGATGAGTGTGTGTGATGTCACATCCTGTCTGATGAGTGTGTTATGTCATATCCTGTCTGATGAGTGTGTGTGATGTCACATCCTGTCTGATGAGTGTGTTATGTCATATCCTGTCTGATGAGTGTGTGTGATGTCACATCCTGTCTGATGAGTGTGTTATGTCATATCCTGTCTGATGAGTGTGTGTGATGTCATATCCTGTCTGATGAGTGTATGTTTCATAGAACTTGGCCCGAGAGATTTCCTTTTCATCATCACACATCTCATCATTAATTTTAAGTTTACCCAAAGACGACTGCTCATAATTCCTTTTTTCCAAATTGAAGAAGTATTTAGTACACTTCTCCCCTTGCTCAAGCCATCTTCTCCTTGATCTGATAAAGGCACCTTTAGCTTTTACTTCATAAATTTTGTCCAGTTCAGCCTGTGCAGTTGTCAGATCTTTCATTTCTTCCTCTGATAGATCTGACTTACTGGTCAATTCTATAATTTTTGCAATGATTTGGGATTCTCTATGTTTGTTTAACCTGCATATTTTCCTACTCCTTCGTAGGGCAACATTTTGGATTTCAAATTTCATTAATTCCCAGTGTATATTAAATTTATTTTGTATTTTTGCCCGTCTCCAGTGCTTATCTATAATTTTTTGAGTTTCTTTGTGAAATTCTTCATCCTGTAACAATGCCTTATTTAATTTCCAATAATCTTTGTTAAAGATATTTTTCCTTACCCCCATGTGTATTTTGATAGTAACAGCTTTGTGATCTGTGAGAACTGTAGGTTCTATTGTAACCGCTTCTATTTTATCCTCCATCTCTGATGAAATTAACCAAAATCTATACGTGACTGAAAGGATCTATCACTGTTACTCCAAGTAAAGGCTTTTTCATTTAAATGTCTACGTCTCCAGATATCAATCAGACCTATTCGACCACATGTATTTTCTAATTCATTTGTTCGTTTAACTTTGGGGGGGCACCTGTCTATACTTTCATCCATCACAGTGTTAAAGTCCCCTCCCCATAGAACCTTTGCCACAGGAAAAGTTGCCATTAGTTGGCTGATCTTGTTTTCTATTGTTGAAAACAACACCGTGTTGATTTTTTGTCATTAGCAGCATAAATATTTACAAGAATAAGCTGCTGATGAGCAACCTCAGTTCTATGAAACACTGTACAGTGCCGACCCATTAGACCAGGACAATATTGCAGTATTTCTTCAGGGATTAGAACCAAGTATTACAAAAATTGATGAAGGTTTTAAGTTATCATGTGATCAGAAAATTAGTTTAAAGGATGTACAAACGTGTATAGAAGCTCTGAAAGACAATAAATCACCAGGAAATGATGGGTTGACAGGAGAATTCTACAAACATTACAAAATGAAATTTGCCCCATTTTTTAGTTGCCATGTTTGAAGAAGCTGTAGGAAAAGAGGAATTACCTCCAACCCTGAAACAAGGTTTAATCAAACTAATACCTAAACCAAATAAGGACAAATTCAGTATTGAGAACTGGAGACCAATTAGTTTGTTGAATAATGATGCTAAAATATTTGCCTCAATCTTTGCTAAAAGGCTAAAGCATGGTTTGGATGACATTATTGATGAAGAGCAATCGGGATTCATCCCTGGAAGGAACATATGCAATAATATAAGGTTAATACTTGACATGATTGATTATAATCATTATATCCCAGATAAAAGCTTTATACTATTTGTTGATTTCTACAAAGCATTTGATACAATCAGTCACCAATTTATGATTAAAACTGTTGAGTCCTTTGGATTTGGAGAAAAATTTCAAAAAGTGGTAAAAACTTTATATAATGGAGGTAACAGCTCTGTGAAACTGACATGTGTGGTACCCAGATTCTCTATAAAACCGGGGAATTAGGCAGGGCTGCCCTTTAAGCCCCTTTTTGTTTCTTTTGGTAACACAAGTTATGGCTGTATATACGAAAAAGAACCCCTTTAAAGGCTTAAATGCTGTGGGTAGAGAATTCAAACTAGCCCAATTAGCAGATGATACAGCAATATTCTTAAAGGATAAATATGAAATTGGTAAAGTAATTAGCTGTAATGACGAGTTCTCTGCTGTATCAGGTTTAAGAATGAATTTGAACAAATCTGTGTTACTGCCGATTAAAGAAACCAATCTTCTGCACTTGAATGGTATTCCAGTAAGGAACACTCTTACTTATTTGGGTGTGGTTATTGATAAAAATGAGGATAATCGTTGCAAGTTAAATTTTGATCCAATAACACAACGAATAAGCAGGAGATTCAATATGTGGCTGATGAGAGACCTGTCACTGAGTGGTCGAGCTCTTCTTTCTAAAGCAGAGGGCATATCAAGATCAGTATATGTGTCTCTGTCTCTAGAAAAGCCTCCGCCGATTTACAAGAAATTAGATCAGATTTTGTTTAATTTTATCTGGAGGAATAGACGCCACTGGTTAAAAAAAACAAATACTTTGCAACCCCAAACGGAGAGTAGGCATGGAGGTGCTAAGTTTTGAAACCTTGAACAATACTTTTAAAGTTCAGTGGTTAGCTAACTTAATTAGAGAGAGAGATAATATGTGGAATGCATTTCCTAGGTTTGTATTTGATGCTGTAGGAGGAATTCATTTTTTGTTAAAATGTAGCTATAAAATAGAAAAACTGCCTGTTAAATGGTCAAATTTTCATAGACAAGCACTACTTGCCTGGAAACTAATTTATAATCACAGCTTCTCTCCTACCAGCCTTTCCATCTGGAATAATGTAAATATACTCTACAAGAATAAATCTTTATTTTTTAGGAAGTGGTTTGATTGTGGGATTATATATGTTAAACAACTTGTAAATGGAGGGCAGTTACTGTCTTACCAGGATTTTACGAGCAAATATCAGTTCCCAGTTCCACCTAAAGAGTATGCTGTTGTGTTTGATGCCATCCCTGAGGGTATACTCCAGCTTCTTAGAAGTTCAGGGGACTATAACCCGAGTGTCCCCACAGACCAACCTTTCAGGACTCCCATATTTATTGGAGAAATTGACATAATGAAGAACAAGTGCTCAAATAAAATCATTAGAAATTGTTTTCAAACTACAACCTTACCCTCAGGGCAACCTTTTTGGAATTCTGTTTATGGAGAAATTAATTGGCAGAAAGCGTGGCTGGTTGGTGAGAAGTTCTGTGTGAACAATAAAGTTAAAGAAGTTTAATTTAAGATAGTACATAAAATTTATCCAACACAAAAGATACTGTCAAGATTTAACAATGAGAATGATTTATGTAAATTTTGTGAGAATGAGGGAAGAGACTATCTGCCATTTGTTTTATTAATGTGTATTCTCAAAAACGTTCTGGACTGAAGTCCAGCAGTATGTAAGGACGATAACAAAACAGGCAGTTATTCTGCAAGAAAAAGATACTTTGATTTTTTTTAAAGGGAATTTAAAAGATGATCGTGTTTTCCTCATACAGTTAATTTTGATGCTTGGCAAATTCCACATTCATAAGAGAAAATGGTCAGAGAATAAACCACACGCTCATGGTTTTGTTTTGGAGTTCCAACATTATGTCACCTCAAATAATCACTGTACAAATAAGAAGGCTGTAAGAACAAACTCTGTACTTAGAAAATTCAATATCCATCCTATTTAATTGAGTTACACCTGTTCTGACAAGGAGAAGTTTTGATTATTGTTGTGTGTTTTATGTGTTGTGTCTTGTTTCTTTCTTTCTTTCTTTCTTTCTTTCTTTCTTTCTTTCTTTCTTTCTTTCTTTCTTTTTTTTGGTCAATTTTGGTTTTTTGGTTAATTTATTGATTTACTGTCAATGCTTGTGTGTTTGTGATATAATGTTATTGTAGTATAGATGTATTTATGTTCAATTAAAAAAAAAGAAAAAAAAAAAAAAAGGCAGCACTGTTTAGAAGACTGTACTGGTTTTAGACCAGTTAATAAATGCTGCTGCTGTCTTGGGAAAGATGGAAAAAAAAAATGTTGAGTGTATGTGATGTCATATCCTGTCTGATTAGAGTGTGTGATGTCACATCCTGTCTGATGAGTGTGCGTGTGATGTCATTTCCTGTCTGATGAGTGTGTGTGTGTGATGTCACATCCTGTCTGATGAGTGTGTGTGTGATGTCATTTCCTGTCTGTTGAGTGTGTGTGTGATGTCATATCCTGTCTGTTGAGCGTGTTTGTGATGTCATATCCTGTCTGTTGAGTGTGTGTGTGATGTCATATCCTGTCTGATGAGTGTGTGTGTGTGATGTCATATCCTGTCTGATGAGTGTGTGTGTGTGATGTCATATCCTGTCTGATGAGTGTGTGTGTGATGTCATGTCTTGTCTTAACAACCATCTTTGCCTCTATCTTTCTTCTCATTTTCTAGTATGTCATTTCTTTATGACTTGTTCGTTAATTCATTAATTACTTCACTGGGTTTCAGCCAGCTGTCAGGCACACACACTCAGGTGTTAACACACCCACGCACACACCCACGCTCGCACACACACGCACGCACACACCCACACACGCACACCCACGCACACACCCACGCTCGCACACACACGCACGCACACACCCACACACACCCATGCACGCACACACACGCACACACACACACAGGCACGCACACACACGCACACACACGCACACACACACACACACACACACACACACACCCTGGAGGCAGAGAAAGCTTGACTAACTGTGGTAAATGGCGGATCTTTGTGACAGCCACATTGATGATGTAGATGCTCACCTGCTGACCCTGCAGACATTATTCAGTCACACCTGTCATCATGCACCGTTAGTAGTGGTCCATATTCCTGCCCCCCCACCCCCCGTGATTAAACTGAGGATGACAGCTCCATTACTGCTCAGACTCATCACCTGCTGACCACACATCCTCCATGATGAAGAGCTGCTTCCTCTCACAGCTCGTCTTCATCAGTACTCATTAGGACCTGGCTCATCTGATTTCTTTATTCACTATGTGGAATATGTGGATCACCTGGAACCTGACTCTGATGACCACGTGGACTGTGAGTGTGAACAGCTTACGTCTGCTTTAATCACACACATCTGTGTGATTACTGGCAATGTACCAGCTGCAGATCAATGACTACCATCAATATTATAAAATGGACAGAGGACTCCCACTTTACAGGGACTTTTGGAATGCAAAAATAAAAAAATCAGTTTTTATTCACTAATTTCATTTCTCATATTTGCAGCCAGAAATGAAACATAAGTCATTATCCTGGTGCACAGACAGATGCTCACAAGACTAAAGGAACAAGATCACATCCAGAGGCAGCTCTAGGACCAGAGGTGTGGGGGTGCTGAGCCCCCAGAGAGCTGCTAATCATGAGTAATTTCCAGATAAAATAACATCTAAACGGATGACTTAAAAATACCAAATTCAGCCCCCTCACAGTTGACATGAAGGTAAACTTGACCTATTAAACCTAAAATGATGTTTGAACCAGGGTGTAAGCATGTTCATTTCTGCTGTAATCATGTTTATTTCTGCTGTTAACGTATTAATTTCTGTTGTAAACATGCTAATTTATGATGGAAATGCTTTTATTAAGTCAGAGAGCTGATGCGGCTTAAATATGTTTCGAGTCAGGGTGAAAGAATGGCCTTGTTTAAGACATTTAGTGGTTATCTCCACAAATAGACTTTATGTTTGTCACCATGATTCATTCAAATAATTCAGTTACATGCTGCATATCTATCTACTTATTTATATATATATATATATATATATATAAATATACTGTGTATGTATATACTGTATATAGGAGTTCATTTGCAAAAACAGTTAACCACCATGTAGAAAAAAACGGAGTCAACTGCCTCTGCAAATAAATTCTTCATTTACTTTTTGAATATTTTCACCAAATCATACTCACATGAAGTGGAGGGTTTTAATGATGTTAAATGGAGATAGGAGATTTGTACCTGACAGCAACGGAAAGCAGTTAACTCCGTTTTTTCTAAATAGTGGTTAACTGTTTTTGCAAAAGAACTCTTATGTACACATTAGATATGCAGTCCTCAAAATTATTCATACCCTTCAATTAAAGAAAAGGCTAAATTCACAACAGTAATTCAAATAACAGAGAAGTAAAAAAACTAATAAGAAATGAAAATTTAAAAAAAGATAATTTAGTGGAAGAAAATAGTGCTTTTGAATTGTGCTTGGAAAGTGCTCCATCCGGGGACTCCATGGTTCTGCTGGGGGACTTCAACGCTAACGTGGGCAACGACAGTGAGACCTGGAGGGGCGTGATCGGGAGGAACGGCCCCCCTGATCTGAACCTGAGTGGTGTTTTGTTGTTGGACTTCTGTGCTCGTCATGGATTGTCCAGAACCAACATCATGTTCAGGCGTAAGTGTCTCCACATGTCCACCTGCATCAGGACACCTTAGGCCACAGCTCGATGATCGACTTCGTAGTCGTGTCATCGGAGCCCACTGAGCCCACTGAGCCTGGTGAGTGGGCTCAGATGGTGGGGGAGGATGCTGGTCAGACCCGGCAGGCCCAAACGTGTTGTGAGGGTCTGCTGGGAACGTCCGGCTGAGTCCCCTGTCAGGGAGAGCTTAAACTCCCACCTCCGGGAGAGCTTCAATCATGTTCCGAGTGAGGTGGGGGACATCGAGTCGGAATGGGCTATCTTCCGTGCCTCTATTGCTGAGGCTGCTAGTCGGAGCTGTGGCCGTAAGGTTGTTGGTGTCTGTCGTGGCAGTAACCCCCTGAACTCGCTGGTGGACACCAGCGGTGAGGGATGGCGTCAAGCTGAAGAAGGAGTCCTACCTGGCCTTCCTGGCCTGTGGGACTGAAGGAGTCCTACCGGGCCTTCCTGGCCTGTGGGACTGAAGGAGTCCTACCTGGTCTTCCTGGTCTGTGGGACTGAAGGAGTCCTACCGGGTCTTCCTGGCCTGTGGGACTGAAGGAGTCCTATCGGGCCTTCCTGGCCTGTGGGACTGAGAGGGGAGTCCTACCGGGCCTTCCTGGCCTGTGGGACTGAAGGACTCCTACCGGGCCTTCCTGTTCTGTGGGACTGAAGGAGTCCTACCGGGCCTTCCTGGCCTGTGGGACTGAAGGAGTCCTACCGGGCCTTCCTGGCCTGTGGGACTGAAGGAGTCCTACCAGGCCTTCCTGTTCTGTGGGACTGAAGGAGTCCTACCGGGCCTTCCTTTTCTGTGGGACTGAAGGAGTCCTACCGGGCCTTCCTGGCCTGTGGGACTCCTGAGGCAGCTGATGGGTATCGGCGGGCCAAGTGGAGCGCTGAGGCAAAAACTCGGACGTGGTAGGAGTTCGGTGAGGCTATGGAGAATGACTTCTGCACGGCTGCGAGGTGTTTCTGGTCCACCATCCGGCGGCTCAGGAGGGGGAAGCAGTGCATCGGGGGCAGTACCTCTGGACTGGCAGACTGGGGTGGTGGTCCCCCTCCTCAAAAAGGGTGTGTTCCAACTTCAGGGGGATCACACTTCTCAGCCTCCCTGGTAAAGTCTATTCAGGGGTGCTGGAGAGGAGGGTCCGTCGGATAGTCGAACCTCGGATTGAGGAGGAGCAGTGTGGTTTTCGTCCTGGTCGTGGAACAGTGGACCAGCTCTACACCCTCTTCAGGATCCTGGAGGGGGCATGGGAGTTCTCCAACCAGTCTACATGTGCTTTGTGGACTTGGAGAAGGCGTTCGATCGTGTCCCCCGGGGATTCCTGTGGGGGGTGCTCCGGGAGTACGGGGTGCCGGACCCCCTTGTTCGAGCTGTCCGGTCCCTGTACGACCGGTACCAGAGCTTGGTCCTCATTTCCGGCTGTAGGTCGGATCCATTCCCGGTGAGAGTTGGACTCCACCAAGGCTGCCCTTTGTCACCGATCCTGTTCAGAACCTTTATGGACAGAATTTCTAGTCCAGCCGAGGTGATGAGGGGATCCGGTTTGGTGGCCTCAGGATCGGATCTCTGCTGTTTGCAGATGATGTGGTTCTGTTGGCGTCATCGGGCCGTGATCTCCAGCTCTCGCTGGAGCGATTTGCAGCCGAGTGTGAAGCGGCCGGGATGAAAATCAGCACCTCCAATTCCGAGACCATGGTCCTCGCCCGGAAAAGGGGGGAGTGTCCTCTCCGGGTCGGGAGTGAGGTCCTGCCCCAGGTGGAGGAGTTTAAGTATCTCGGGGTCTTGTTCAGGAGTGAGGGAAAAATGGAGCGGGAGATGGACAGACGGATCGGTGCGGCGTCTGCAGTGATATCTATCTATCTATCTATCTATCTATCTATCTATCTATCTATCTATCTATCTATCTATCTATCTATCTATCTATCTATCTATCTATCTATCTATCTATCTATCTATCTATCTATCTGTCTGTCTGTCTGTCTTTCTGTCTTTCTGTCTTTCTGTCTGTCTGTCTGTCTGTCTGTCTGTCTGTCTATCTATCTATCTATCTGTCTGTCTTTCTATCTGTCTGTCTGTCTGTCTGTCTTTCTATCTGTCTGTCTGTCTGTCTATCTATCTGTCTGTCTATCTGTCTGTCTGTCTGTCTGTCTGTCTGTCTATCTATCTATCTATCTATCTAATCTTCTGATGCAAGAAAGAGAAACTTACATGCCTTTTCTCACTAGTACATAATTGAAAATAATTATAAATATTGTTTCAAACACAAAAGTACAGTTTATAAAGTCAATGTTGCTAAAACAGGAAAATGATAATGTAGCATAATAACACTAATTTGTCTTTTGTCTCATTGTACAGAGCAGGATCTGCAGCATCCGTGAAATTGGTTCCTGGAGGAGTATTAACGGGGTCAATCACTGGCAGCAGCGTATTTCTGAGTGGATGCCCTCTACAGCCAAGCCAGAGCAGTTATGGACGGACTTACAACCCAGATCCACTTTCACTTTGGTCCAAACTGACATGCATCTGATATTTTGGTAGGTACAAATATAATGTGTGATTTCCAGCTAATCTGACTGTCTATTATGAGGAATTTATTTTCATGAAGCTTTTCTATGTGACCTCAGCTGAACGTCTGGTTCCATGTTTCTACATTTAAAATGAATGTGCGAATGTGGAGGAGTGAGGAAACAGAGAAGGAAAATGATTGATTCTTCAGGGATGTTTGGACACGTGAGTTCTGTTAGTATTATTGTATTCATATGCTATGATATTTCTAACATTTTATTTTGGTTTTTATTTGTAATTTGTTGTCCTTTTGGTCTACGTTACTTTGTCAGGCAGGTCCTATTTAAGTGATTTCCAATACCACATTTTAATGCTGATATCTGTAGTATAATATCGGTAATATCGGTAGGCTGAATAAGTAAATATCAACTTGACTGATTTGCTGAACAGTTGAAATACGTAGTTCATCGAGATGTTCTGTGAATAAATTAGAGAGGTCCAATATTTTCAGCCTACCGATATTACCGATATTATACTACAGATATCAGCATTAAAATGTGGTATTGGAAATCACTTAAATAGGACCTGCCTGACAAAGTGAACGTAGACCAAAAGATCCTCCAAAGCTAGACATCATGCTGCCATCCAAAGAAATTCAGGAACAAATGAGAAACAAAGTCATTGAGATCTATCAGTCTGGAAAAGGTTCCAAAGCCATTTCTAAAGCTTTGGGACTCCAGAGAACCACAGTGAGAACCATTATCCACAAATGGTGAAAACATGGAACAGTGGTGAACCTTCCCAGGAGGGGCCGGCCGACCAAAATGACCCCAAGAGCACAGCGACGACTCATCCAAGAGGTCACAAAAGACCCCAGAACAACATCCAAGAACTGCAGGCCTCACTTGCCTCAATGAAGGTCAGTGTTCATGAC
This sequence comes from Atherinomorus stipes, assembly GCA_023101725.1. Taxonomy (NCBI): domain Eukaryota; kingdom Metazoa; phylum Chordata; class Actinopteri; order Atheriniformes; family Atherinidae; genus Atherinomorus; species Atherinomorus stipes. The sequence goes on from JALJCO010014542.1 coordinate 73,510, forward strand.
TCCCCCATCAGAAAGAGACTGGGGGGCAAAAATGGCTGCATGGCAGAGTTCCAAGACCAAAACCACTGCTGAGCAAAAAGAACATAAAGGCTCGTCTCAGTTTAGCCAGAAAGCATCTTGATGATCCCCAAGACTTACTTGAAATACTCTGTGGACTGACGAGACAAAAGTGGAACTTTCTGGAAGGTGGAGGTCCCATTACATCTGGCGTAAAAGTAACACGGCATTTCAGAAAAGGAACATCATAGCAACAGTAAAACATGGTGGTTGTAGTGTGATGGTCTGGGGCTGTTTTGCTGCTTCAGGACCTGGAAGACTTGCTGTGGTAAATGGAACCATGAATTCTGCTTCTACCAAAAAATCCTGAAGGAGAACGTCCGGCCATCTGTTGGTGACCTCAAGCTGAAGCGCACTTGGGTTCTGCAGCAGAACAATGATCCAGAACACACCAGCAAGTCCACCTCTGAATGGCTTAAGAACAACAACATGAAGACTTTGGAGTGGCCTAGTCAAAGCCCCCACCTGAATCCCATTGAGATGCTGTGGCATGACCTTAAAAAGGCGGTTCATGCTGGAAAAGCCTCAATGTGGCTGAATTACAACAATTCTGCAAAGATGAGTGGACCAAATTTCCTCCACAGCGCTGTAGAAGACTGATTGCCAGTTATCACAAACGCTTGATGCAGTTGTTGCTGCTAAGGTGGAACAACCAGTTATTAGGTTTAGGGGAAGATCACTTTTTCACACAGGGACATGGAGGTTTGGATCCCCCCCTTACTAATTAAAATCTTCATTTAAAAACTGCATTTTGTGTTATCTTTGTCTCTTATTATTTTTAAATTTGAATTTAAATTAAACATTTAAATTTGTTTAATGATCTGAAACATTTAAGTGTGACAAACATGCAAAAAAGTAAGAAATCAGGAAGAAAACAAACACTTTTTTAGCACAACCGTAGTTGTATCTCTCAGAATATGAGAGATGCAACCTCTCAGTTGGCTGCAGAGATCAGTATCGGCTGATATAACATCGAACATTCCTGGATTATATCATTTCATCAGTTTTCAGCCTCAGTCAGCAGGTTTTCCTCTAATCCCCCTAAAATCCCGCAACTTTTGCCTGAAATATTGCTTTTTCATGGATGACTGATTGTCATCATAATAATAACCTACATTTTATTTAAAGCACCTTTCATAAAAACAAAATGACACTGTACAAATCAAATAATAAATCAAGGAATACATACAAAGTTAAATGGTCAAAACGCAATCCAAAATACCAGGATAAAACCAGACAGAAGCATTACGAGAGCAGGATACAGCAGATTAGCAGAATGAATGAATGATGTCAGAGTTTGTGGGCAAGTTTGAACAGGCTTGTTTTAATATGTAATTTACAGGTAACAAATGAATTGATATCCTAGAAGGGGATAGAGCAGAGCAGCTATGCGATGGCAACCAGTGGAGGGGGGGGTCAGTGAGAGAAGGAAGATGTGAGGGAGTGCGAGGGAGCAGCAGTGTGGACCAGCGCAGGCGAGTGTGGAGGCGATGTTGCAGAAAGCTGAGTTGATGGGAGCTGCTGGGACAGCGGGGATGTGATGACAGCAGAACTCTGGACCAGTTCTAGACCACAGAGAAGGTGGAAGGCAGGCATGGAGCCACGATTTTTTCTCTCATGGGGGACTGGAGCAATTCGTGGAGGTGCTAAGAAAATAATTGCTTTTCATGACTTCAGTTACTTTATATAGAGGTTACCATTTTCTCAATAAAAGCAGAGATACACAGCAATTTAACTGGATTTGGCCAAAGAATATTCAACAAAATAACTAAGCCTAATAACCTACAAGCGACCACAGCAACGGCAAAAATGTTTCACGTGGAAAGGTGAGAGATGCAGCACCAGACAGCAACCATGCCACGTGAAGGCCCGACGAGGTGTCTTATTATTGGACAGCCTGGAAGGGCATTATCCTGCTTATGCCATGGTCACTTATAAAAGAAATCAATATTAAGCCAGTTATTAACACGTTAATATAGTTTTTTAGGGTTAAAATCATACGTTTTTGACAAGAAGCAGCTGAGTGGACGATCTAACGTCTCGTTGTGATGCTGCTCTGCCTGCACCTGCAGCTGTTAATCAGCCTGATCAGAGGAGGGAAGTCCGATGCTGCTGAACGTCATCTTACATGATATAAAGTTTTATTTCAGAGGTACTGATGGAGCCCAGTCAGCTGCTTTCACAGCGATGCTCCGTCACAGACATGATCTGGTGCAGAGACCTGCAACGGGTCGGGTACCGGGGGCAGTACCCAGCGGGTACAGAGATTAATTTCAGGTGTAGGCCACGGGGGCAGGCGCATATTTATTTAGTGCAGGGGGGCATGAGTGAGAACATTCTCTTTTTTTGGTTACTCAGACCTTCAGTACATCTTTTTTTTCTTTCTGTCTTCTTTTTGTTTACATAAGCATTTTACACTCAGGCGCTGAGAACACAGCTGGTTCAGGAACAGAGAACACAGCTGGTTCAGGAACAGAGAACACAGCTGGAAGCAGGAACAGAGAACACAGCTGGAAGCAGGAACAGAGAACACAGCTGGTTCAGGAACAGAGAACACAGCTGGTTCAGGAACAGAGAACACAGCTGGAAGCAGGAACAGAGAACACAGCTGGTTCAGGAACAGAGAACACAGCTGGTTCAGGAACAGAGAACACAGCTGGAAGCAGGAACAGAGAACACAGCTGGAAGCAGGAACAGAGAACACAGCTGGTTCAGGAACAGAGAACACAGCTGGAAGCAGGAACAGAGAACACAGCTGGAAGCAGGAACAGAGAACACAGCTGGTTCAGGAACAGAGAACACAGCTGGAAGCAGGAACAGAGAACACAGCTGGTTCAGGAAGAGAGAACACAGCTGGTTCAGGAACAGAGAACACAGCTGGAAGCAGGAACAGAGAACACAGCTGGTTCAGGAACAGAGAACACAGCTGGAAGCAGGAACAGAGAACACAGCTGGTTCAGGAACAGAGAACACAGCTGGTTCAGGAACAGAGAACACAGCTGGAAGCAGGAACAGAGAACACAGCTGGTTCAGGAACGGAGAACACAGCTGGTTCAGGAACAGAGAACACAGCTGGTTCAGGAACAGAGAACACAGCTGGTTCAGGAACAGAGAACACAGCTGGAAGCAGGAACAGAGAACACAGCTGGAAGCAGGAACAGAGAACACAGCTGGTTCAGGAATGGAGAACACAGCTGGAAGCAGGAACAGAGAACACAGCTGGTTCAGGAACAGAGAACACAGCTGGTTCAGGAACAGAGAACACAGCTGGAAGCAGGAACAGAGAACACAGCTGGTTCAGGAACAGAGAACACAGCTGGTTCAGGAACAGAGAACACAGCTGGAAGCAGGAACAGAGAACACAGCTGGAAGCAGGAACAGAGAACACAGCTGGTTCAGGAACGGAGAACACAGCTGGTTCAGGAAGAGAGAACACAGCTGGTTCAGGAACAGAGAACACAGCTGGAAGCAGGAACAGAGAACACAGCTGGTTCAGGAACAGAGAACACAGCTGGAAGCAGGAACAGAGAACACAGCTGGAAGCAGGAACAGAGAACACAGCTGGTTCAGGAACAGAGAACACAGCTGGAAGCAGGAACAGAGAACACAGCTGGAAGCAGGAACAGAGAACACAGCTGGTTCAGGAACAGAGAACACAGCTGGTTCAGGAACAGAGAACACAGCTGGAAGCAGGAACAGAGAACACAGCTGGTTCAGGAACAGAGAACACAGCTGGTTCAGGAACAGAGAACACAGCTGGAAGCAGGAACCGAGAACACAGCTGGTTCAGGAACAGAGAACACAGCTGGAAGCAGGAACAGAGAACACAGCTGGAAGCAGGAACAGAGAACACAGCTGGTTCAGGAACAGAGAACACAGCTGGAAGCAGGAACAGAGAACACAGCTGGAAGCAGGAACAGAGAACACAGCTGGAAGCAGGAACGGAGAACACAGCTGGAAGCAGGAACAGAGAACACAGCTGGTTCAGGAACGGTGAACACAGCTGGAAGCAGGAACAGAGAACACAGCTGGTTCAGGAACAGAGAACACAGCTGGTTCAGGAACGGAGAACACAGCTGGAAGCAGGAACAGAGAACACAGCTGGAAGCAGGAACAGAGAACACAGCTGGTTCAGGAACGGAGAACACAGCTGGAAGCAGGAACAGAGAACACAGCTGGAAGCAGGAACAGAGAACACAGCTGGTTCAGGAACAGAGAACACAGCTGGTTCAGGAACGGAGAACACAGCTGGAAGCAGGAACAGAGAACACAGCTGGAAGCAGGAACAGAGAACACAGCTGGAAGCAGGAACGGAAAAAACAGCTGGAAGCAGGAACAGAGAACACAGCTGGAAGCAGGAACAGAGAACACAGCTGGAAGCAGGAACGGAGAACACAGCTGGATTCAGGAACGGAGAACACAGCTGGAATCAGGAACAGAGAACACAGCTGGAAGCAGGAACAGAGAACACAGCTGGAAGCAGGAACCGAGAACACAGCTGGTTCAGGAACAGAGAACACAGCTGGAAGCAGGAACAGAGAACACAGCTGGAAGCAGGAACAGAGAACACAGCTGGAAGCAGGAACAGAGAACACAGCTGGTTCAGGAACGGAGAACACAGCTGGAAGCAGGAACAGAGAACACAGCTGGAAGCAGGAACAGAGAACACAGCTGGAAGCAGGAACAGAGAACACAGCTGGAAGCAGGAACAGAGAACACAGCTGGTTCAGGAAAAGAGAACACAGCTGGAAGCAGGAACAGAGAACACAGCTGGAAGCAGGAACAGAGAACACAGCTGGAAGCAGGAACAGAGAACACAGCTGGAAGCAGGAACAGAGAACACAGCTGGAAGCAGGAACGGAGAACACAGCTGGAAGCAGGAACAGAGAACACAGCTGGTTCAGGAACAGAGAACACAGCTGGAAGCAGGAACAGAGAAACACAGCTGGTTCAGGAACAGAGAACACAGCTGGAAGCAGGAACAGAGAACACAGCTGGAAGCAGGAACCGAGAACACAGCTGGAAGCAGGAACAGAGAACACAGCTGGAAGCAGGAACAGAGAACACAGCTGGAAGCAGGAACACAGAACACAGCTGGAAGCAGGAACAGAGAACACAGCTGGTTCAGGAACAGAGAACACAGCTGGAAGCAGGAACAGAGAACACAGCTGGAAGCAGGAACAGAGAACACAGCTGGAAGCAGGAACCGAGAACACAGCTGGAAGCAGGAACAGAGAACACAGCTGGAAGCAGGAACAGAGAACACAGCTGGAAGCAGGAACAGAGAACACAGCTGGTTCAGGAACAGAGAACACAGCTGGAAGCAGGAACAGAGAACACAGCTGGAAGCAGGAACAGAGAACACAGCTGGTTCAGGAACAGAGAACACAGCTGGAAGCAGGAACCGAGAACACAGCTGGAAAGAAAGGAGAAAAGGGGCTGGAAGCAGGAACAGAGAACAGAGAACACAGCTGGAAGCAGGAACAGAGAACACAGCTGGAAGCAGGAACAGAGAACACAGCTGGATTCAGGAACAGAGAACACAGCTGGAAGCAGGAACAGAGAACACAGCTGGAAGCAGGAACAGAGAACACAGCTGGTTCAGGAACGGAGAACACAGCTGGAAGCAGGAACAGAGAACACAGCTGGATTCAGGAACAGAGAACACAGCTGGATTCAGGAACAGAGAACACAGCTGGAAGCAGGAACGGAGAACACAGCTGGAAGCAGGAACGGAGAACACAGCTGGAAGCAGGAACAGAGAACACAGCTGGAAGCAGGAACAGAGAACACAGCTGGAAGCAGGAACAGAGAACACAGCTGGAAGCAGGAACAGAGAACACAGCTGGTTCAGGAACAGAGAACACAGCTGGAAGCAGGAACAGAGAACACAGCTGGTTCAGGAACAGAGAACACAGCTGGAAGCAGGAACGGAGAACACAGCTGGAAGCAGGGATGGAGAACACAGCTGGAAGCAGGGATGGAGAACACAGCTGGTTCAGGAACGGAGAACACAGCTGGTTCAGGAACAGAGAACACAGCTGGAAGCAGGAACAGAGAACACAGCTGGAAGCAGGAACGGAGAACACAGCTGGAAGCAGGAACAGAGAACACAGCTGGAAGCAGGAACGGAGAACACAGCTGGAAGCAGGAACAGAGAACACAGCTGGAAGCAGGAACGGAGAACACAGCTGGAAGCAGGAACCGAGAACACAGCTGGAAGCAGGAACAGAGAACACAGCTGGAAGCAGGAACAGAGAACACAGCTGGAAGCAGGAATGGAGAACACAGCTGGAAGCAGGAACGGAGAACACAGCTGGAAGCAGGAACGGAGAACACAGCTGGAAGCAGGAACGGAGAACACAGCTGGAAGCAGGAACAGAGAACACAGCTGGAAGCAGGAACGGAGAACACAGCTGGAAGCAGGAACAGAGAACACAGCTGGAAGCAGGAACAGAGAACACAGCTGGAAGCAGGAACGGAGAACACAGCTGGAAGCAGGGATGGTGATGAGATCGTGTCTCTGAATCACATGAACGGGCGGATGTGTGCTCTGTCTCGCTCACGCACACACATCACACGATACTGACACACACATGTCCACTGCACTGCTGGTCCTTCAACTTCCTCCCACCAGAAATCGGTGGAGGTTGGAAAGATGAGCCCCCTGTTGTTGGCTGCGTCTCCTCCCTCACTGGGCTCTGGACCCCTCCTCCTCCCTACCACATGTGTCATGATGTTGCTTAATTGTACTGAGGGTGTTTTTTTAACCCATTATCACGTCCTCTGCAGAGGGCGGGACAGTGGTTTCTTTTTTTCTCCCCTTCCCCACCTGTCCCAATGTTTTTCTCTTACCCCTGCTGTAAAGCACTTTGTGTGTCCAATGGGTACTGTAAAGGGCTATATAAATAAACTTGATTTGATTTGATGTAGACTCACTGATGTAGACTTGTGTCAAACACTCGTGCTGCAACAGTGTAGCCTCTTAAACCCCAACGTCCCCCTATTGGGAGACCTTGAGACTCACTGCAGCAAAAGACGCACAATGTTGTACTAATTATGTAGCAATGTAGCCATCCCATACATCAAATTAAACAGGAGAAACTGTGCTACAAGCACATATAAGTCATTCTAACATACACCAAGCATATTAATGTTTAAATATCAAAATCTAAATAAGGTCAGAGCGTCCACCCACTCTGCACATTTCCATCCCTACCTCTCTGATACTTCATGGTAGACAAACAAACAGCATATCATATGAAAGCTAAGATCCTGACGATTTCAACAGTACCACTATTATTTCTCTACGACAAAAACTCAGTGAACCAGCAGCCAAAGAATACAAACATAAACAACCGCTTACTTAGAATGACTAACAGAAATTCTGTCTTACACACTTGAACAAAAGTCCCAAGTGTTCCCTTTATTATGCCACCTCAATGACACTCAAATAGACCTTGTGGATGCAGAGATATACTCTATTCATTTTGGGTATGCAGAAACCTTAAAAAGAGCTATAGAGGTAACTGTTGTTTGCAGAAATGCAGGAAATATCTGTGACGGCAAAGTTAAGTGTACGTCAAAGAGCTGCATAGTCCTTCACCGCCAGGAACGAGCGTTTCGACCGTCCCGTCCTCTTTACGTGCTGCAGCAAGTAGCGATGTACACAAACGTTCTGAATGCTGACGCGTCGCCAACAGCAAGTACTAACCGGTGATGTCATGAGCCGGTCGGGTAGCGAGTTAAACATCAGGGGTCGGGTAAATTCTTGAGGGGCTTGATTGGGGCTCCGCAGGTTTCTGACGGGGCTACAGCACCCCCTAGCCCCGGTGTAGCACCGTGCAGGGTGGAAGGAAGTGCACCAGGATGGCAGTGGAGTGGGGGTGGGGGTTGGGGAGGGGCCAAGATGGAGCTATGTGGGCCGAGTTATGCTCGTGATGTGAGCTTGGGAGGACAGGGAAGAGCAGAGGCTCCTCTCCATCCTCATCCTCCCTGTCTGAGACCTTTAAACCATCCCTCTCTGGCTGCAGCCGAAACCCTTCTCCTCCCGACCATCTCCTCCCACTGCAGGTGTCCCCCAGGGTTCAGCCCTCGGTCCCCTTCTTTTCACCACCACCTGCTTGGCATTATTTTCTGCAAATGTAACACCCTGTTTCACTGCTATGCGGATGACATTCAGCGCCTAACTCCTCCCTCCCCTTCCAGCTGCAGAGATGGCCTAAAGTCCTGTCTCGCCTCCCGTTTCCTCAAACTATAAAACTGAAGTTATTCTGATCGGAACTCCTCCAACTCTCCAAAACTACCAGCTTCCCGCTTGCAGTGGATGACTCCTCAGTCTTCCGCTGAGGTCAAGCGTCTGGGTGTCATCAGGAGGTCACTGGTGATGCGTACAGCAGCTCTGTGATGTAGCAGGAATGTATCGGCTGCTCCTGTGTTTCCTGAATGTCCAGGTCTGAACATGCATCATTCACGTCTCCCCAGTCTCAGCTTACCCACGGCGTCTCATCTGTGCAAGACACATCTGATATGGACATTATGTTGGGACGCCTGCTACTACACGTCTTCACATTCCCTGTCAGCAGCTCCTCAGGAACGGTGCGTAAACACCAAACGTATTTTGGGTGTCAAGGGCGTCAGGTTTACACGCAAAGTCAACGGCCGACGCGTGCAGAGGAGGCGTTGAAAACCCTGCAGCACGTTACGCACATCAGGCGCGGTGCGTCTAGACGCGCTTTACATGTCGAGTTTTGAGATTTCGAGTGTTTTTGTTTTTTTCTGTCTCTTTTTTTTTTTGTTCTTCTTACTTGTCCTGTCCAGCATCGTAGCAGCAGAATGATGATCTGGTTGCTTTATTGTGTTGAACAGTTTTGCTTTACCAAGGGGAGCTTTATGAACATAAGGCTCCCCTTGATATCCTGTTTATTCATTTTATTTATTTAATTAAACGTTTTTTTACAACAGCATTCCATATCATACTGCTGGGCCTGACAAGTGAAAAATGAAACTTAACAGAGGCAACGATAGAAAGTGGAACAAAGAGAAAGGAGTGAGGAAGAGAGAGAGAGGAGAGAAAACATGAATCCAATTCCACAGTTCACTGGTACATCTGTACAGAAATCCCTAAACAACATTCCAAGGTCTCTGTTGGAAAACAAAACTAGCAATCCCCTACAGGAGGACCTGCAGGTGGCTTAAATATCCTCAGATCATACAAACACACGCAGAACTACGCAGAGAAGAGGTACAACCTAGTCATCGCAATCGGAAGCAGTGTCACAGTGTCAACATGCATAATAAAGGGTCTCCATGGTGATACAGTCATGCAGATGCAGCCTCGTCTCTGCAAGGAGGAGGAAGCCCGCACAGCCCGAGACCCAGGCCCCCCCGACCCATGCGGCCCAACCGACATCCGGAAGGACCAGACCCCCAGACGCCCTACCCCCCAACACAGGCCAGCCCCCACCCCGACGTCCCTGCCCCACACACATGCACCATCCCGCTTCACCCTCCAACCTTACATACCCACACTCACTCCTCCCTCCACCCCATCCCCCTCCTCCTTCTACCCTACACATTTCCCCCCCACCTCCTGATACCCTCCAACACCCACATGCACTCCCCTCACACACATGCGCCAAGGACCAGGACCCAGGAGACCAGCAGCCACCCAGGAGCACAGACCCCAGCCAGCCCACCGCAGAGACCACCGCACATCCACCCAGATGGTGTCAAAGGGATGCGAAATATGAGTGAAATATTTGGTGGATATGTAAAGCTGAATGTCATCGGCATAGCAGCCCCCGTGGTGTTGGATGATCTGACTGGTGGGGAGGATGTAGAGAATGAAGAGGGAGAGGACCAAGCACCGAACCCTGGGGGACTCCTTGGGACAGTAGACTTATTCCTCTCCCTCAAAGACACAAATCCAGGTCCTGTACGGGTCAGGTTTTCTTGTTTAGCGTGTTGCTGCTGAGACGGCACGTCTTCAGGGAGAAGCCACGTTTTTACAGCAGCACGTTAAAGACCTGCAGCCAGAGTGGAGGCGTGTCGCAGAAAACCTCCCCCGGGTTTTACAGACAGAGGTACTTACTGCCGCTCACATTCAATCAGCAGCACCAGATTAAAGACTCCAGTTTTAATTAGGCCATGCGAGGCGTGCCGCTGCAGTAATAATAGCAGCTTCTGATGGATGGATGAGGTGGGACACACATAGACGGAAAGAAAATAGTCAAGGTCACTGAGAAAACGAACATTTCTGCCTTTCTCACTCTGAGATGAATGTACCACATCTGAGATCATGACATCATCGCGTCCTTGTTAGCGTTCAGACTGATAACTGTGATGGAGAAAACACGGATGCAACAAGCAGAGGTGCAGCAGTCGTCATGAACGGCCAGAAACAGGCCAATACTCACAGAAAGACGACAGAAATGCTGTCGTTCAGCTACCAAACTCCCAGCTGAGGAGAAAAGGAGCCTTTACGCAGAGGCTGGGCTGAACCTGCAACACGTGTCCACGTCCTGCAGACCACGTCCCTCAGGTCTGTTATCAGGAATGATGACTCCACCAGCTGGAGGACACTTCCATCCTCCCCCCCCATTTTTTTTCACTGTCCAGCCTAAATCATCTATGTGATTGGTTAGAATGTCACAATGAGAAAATCCGTTTTTAACATGTTGGAAATGAAATACGTCATGACATGGAAAGTTACTGTCGTACCATGAAATTATACTAAATCACTAAATGATATACGAACTCTGCAAGTGTATGTATGCATACACTTGCAGAGTTGATATATACTTATATGTGTAGTTTTACCATAAAAGAAATTTATTAAATATACACATAAAAGTACAATACATTGTTTCTTATGATATACATCTCATATGACAGTATAATGAATATATTGTATTTAATGTAATATGTCCAAATATGTAGGCTATGTCAATAGGTGTAGACACATGTTTTTTCAGCATTATACGTAGTGTATTTTAAATATGCTTACAATTGATCATATTATAGATATTTGAATATAATATCCATTACATAATATGATATGCATATTTCTCATGTGCTACAACAATAAACATAATACATATGATAATATGATATATGGCTACCTGGAACTCTCTCTCTACATATTCAGTCTGTATACAGTCAAAATTATTCAGATTAAAGAAATGTAATCATTCAGTTAAAGAAAAGGATCAATTCACAATAGTAATTCAAATGACAAGAAACTGCAAAAGATAAATATAAATATATATGAAATTATGATATAAATGCGGCGTCTGCAGTGATGAAGACTCTGCATCGGTCCGTCGTGGTGAAGAAGGAGCTGAAGAAGGAGAAGCTCTGGATTTACCGTCCATCTACGTTCCTACCCTCACCTATGGCCATGAGCTGTGGGTCATGACTGAAAGAACGAGATCGCGGGTACAAGCGGCCGAAATGAGTTTCCTCCGTAGGGGGGCCGGGCTCTCCCTTAGAGATAGGGGGAGGAGCTCTGTCATCTGAGAGGGACTCAAAGTAGACTCGGGCATCTGGTCAGGATGCCTCCTGGTGAGGTGTTCCAGGGACGCCCCACCGGGACACAGGACACGCTGGAGGGACTACGTCTCCCGGCTGGCCTGGGAACGCCTCGGGATCCCCCCGGATGAGCTGGCGGCTGTGGCCGGGGTGAGGGAAGTCTGGGCTTCCCTGCTTAGGCAGCTGCCCCCCCGACCCAACCTCGGATAAGCGGAAGAAGATGGAACGGTACGGTATGATATTAATTATAATTTAGTGAAATAAAATATTATTTTTGAATTGTGGTTGAAAAGCATAATTTTAATAAAAAAAACAAAGAAAACAGACCAATTATAGCATCTTCCCATGAACATGG
>JALJCO010014543.1:0-19144 GCA_023101725.1 Atherinomorus stipes
CTTTGTGATGCATGGCGATCTCATCACCCCACCTCGAGACAATATACCTTCTTCTCCTCAGTTCACCATTCCTACTCTAGATTAGATTACTTCTTAACCAGCAGCTTACTGATGAGTGAAATCTCAGAAATAGAAATCCACCCAATAACCATCAGTGATCACGCACCAGTATCATTAACTCTGAGAAATAAAACTATTAAACCAGCAACTAGGAGTTGGAGATTTAATACATCATTACTGAAAGATCCTGAGTTTATCAGCTATTTTAAAAGAGAATGGTCCATTTATCTAGAGAACAACGATGAACCAGAAACTCCAGCATGTGTCCTTTGGGAAGCAGGTAAAGCAGTAATGCAAGGGAAAATAATTTCCTTCTCTTCCCAAAAAAAAAAAAAAAAGGAAGCTGCAAGAATCTCAGAATTAGAAGTTAGAATTAAATCACTAGAAGACGCCTACCAGGTCTCCCCGGAGGAACACATGCTGAATGATATAAGGAAATTCAAGCTCGAGTTAAACAAAATAATAGACCAAAAAACACAATTCTTAGTTCAAAGACTTCGTTTAGAAAACTTCGACCATGGTAACAAGTCTGGCAAGCTTCTAGCTAATCAGTTAAAAATAAATAAGGAAAAAGCAACAATCTCCTCCGTTAAAGACTCAGAAGGAAGTATCAGCCATGATCCTGACCAGATAAATAACATTTTTAGAAACTTCTACAGAACACTATATAAATCACAAATAAACCCCACAGATGATAATATTAATCAATTTCTTAATAGATTCTTCCATAACTACAACAGGAAAATATCAGTCAGTCAGTCATTTTCTGTACCGCTTATCCAGCTCAGGGCCGCGGGGGTTGCTGGAGCCCACCCCAGCCACTATCAGGCGAGAGGCAGGGTCGCCAGTCTGTTGCAGGGCCAACATGGAGAGACAGACAACCATTCACACTCACATTCATTCCTAGGGACAATTTAGAGTGACCAATTAACCTAACATGCATGTCTTTGGACTGTGGGAGGAAGCCGGAGTACCCGGAGAGAACCCACGCATACACGGGGAGAACATGCAAACACTGTTGGAATTGTTTGAACCCCCTCCCCAGCCGGGAATTGAACTAGCAACCTTCTTACTGTGAGGCTGCGGTGCTAACCACCACACCACCGTGCACCCCAGGTCCAGATGGGTATCCAGTCAAATTTTACAAAGAGTTCTGGACAATTCTGGCTCCCACTTTTTATAAAATGATACTAGAGATAAAAGAGAAACAGAAAATAACACCAAATATGAATTCAGCAAATATCACCGTATTATTAAAACCAGGTAAAGACCCGACACTCCGAGCTAGTTATCGGCCAATCTCATTAATAAATGTAGATCTTAAGATAATCACCAAAGCATTCGCTAAAAGGATAGAAAAAATAACTCCTTTGAAAATACACCCTGATCAAACTGGTTTTATTAAAGGTCAACATTCTTCTACTAACACACGCAGGCTGATTAATCTAATAGACTATGCTACCATTCATAATCTGGAATCTACTATCATTTCGCTAGATGCAGAGAAAGCTTTCGATCGTGTTAACTGGAAATTCCTATTTGCAACATTAAATAAATTTGGTTTTGGTCCTTATTTCATAGACTGGATAAAAAAAAAACTTTATAACGACCCAAATGCATGTGTGAGGACCAATGATCAAACTTCTCCAAGTTTCTGTTTACAGCGAGGCACCAGGCAGGGCTGCCCGCTCTCCCCTTCACTTTTTGCCATTTTCATTGAACCACTAGCAGCCGCTATAAGACAGGACAGAGATATTAAAGGGATCCCCGGCAAAAATCTAGAACATAAAGTAAGTCTTTATGCAGACGACGTACTGCTTTTCCTCCAGAACTCATTAACATCTCTCTCCCAGACAATCACATTGATCAATAAATTTTCAATGATATCTGAGTACTCTATTAACTGGTCCAAGACTACAGCTTTATCTGTTAATTGTGTTTTACAAAACATTCCTAATATCACAATACAGTCTGGTAATATCAGATATTTAGGAATAAATATTTCTCCAAAACTTAAAGCTAAAGAGTTAATAACGCTAAATTATGTCCAGCTATTAAAGTCAACAGAGGAATATCTCACACGATGGAAGCACTTACCCATATCACTCATGGGGAGAGTTGCTACCATTGAAATGATGGTTCTACCTAAAATTAACTACCTGTTCTCAATGATACCCACTAAACCTTCCTCTAGTTGGTTTTAGTCACTGGACTCTCACATTTCCAAATTCCTTTGGAAAAATAAGCCATCACGTGTCAGTTTAAAAACTTTACAACAGGTAAAAGACCGGGGAGGGTTAGACTCACCCAATTTCAATTATTATTTCCTAGCAAATAACTTACAATTTATCTCCAAATGGCTGAAACCTACCCATCTAGATGAACCATGGCTAGACACAGAACAAGCATTAGGTGAGAATCTGGATGTCTCTGATTTTCCATTCATCAGTTCAGCAGTCAGATCTCATAAATGCTTTAAAAGTATCAACATCTGCTCTACTCTGAAAGCATGGTGGGAATTCCTAAAATTAACAGTCTCTTCTATTTTTCCATGTGAACTCACACCCATCTGGAAAAACCTGGATATTCTACAAAACAAGAAAATGATTAATTTTGTACATTGGAAAGATAAAGGAGTAAAACAATTACAACATATCATTGAAAATGGAAATTTCCTGTCATTTAATACACTCACTTTACAATATGGGATCAGCAGTACCAAATGCTTAGAACACCATCAACTTATATGCGTTTGCTGCCCCTTTTTTGGATGCCTAAGTCTTTGCATTTATCTCGGGATGTACAGGATTTTTATCATAGTGGATCTTTCATGTTCATATCAGATGAAATGCATCAGGTTGAACCTGTTTAGTTGAACACCGGCTTGTGATGCAGTTTCTGATTCGGCACGCCAGCTCCTTAGACAACATGTTTGCTCTAGTGGCTTTTAGGTGGTGAAGAATTTCAGTGCTTAAACTGCTGTGACTGCAGCTTTACAAAGTTTAATTTTTGCTTTCAGGTCAATCAACATGAGGGAGATGAACCCTGAATCAGCCTTTGACCTCCAGATTACTTTTATCCCATTATGAATCATGAAGTGGATATAAGGTTGCCCATTTTGGTTTCTTTTTTACTCAGTGACAGTTTTTGCTCTGAGTGGAACAGGTGAACCAGTCTTCAGACTTCTGTGGGGCCGTTAAACTGACTGCTGCAGCCATGACTGAGTGGGGATTCCTCTGTGAACTTTTTAGCAGCCTCCAGACTCACTCACCGATGCTCGGTCGCTTCTGGCTCTTACTCGTGCTTGTGTTTCGGATGATGATCCTGGGAATCGTAGCAGGCGACCTGTTTGAGGACGAGCAAGCAGCGTTCATCTGCAACACCGTCCAGCCTGGCTGCAAACAGGTGTGTTACGACGTGGCTTTCCCCATCTCCCAGTACAGATTTTGGGTGTTTCAAATTGTCCTCGTTGCTACGCCTTCCCTGATTTTTCTCATTTATGCCTCACATTATCTTAACAAGAAGAGAACACGCTCCAAATTCTCCCAGGACAGCAGCCAGGACTACAGAGAAGACATCCATTTAAGAAGGCTCTACATTATAAACGTGGCTTTCCGCACCCTGGCAGAAGTAGGCTTCTTAGTGGGGCAGTATTGGCTGTATGGCTTTGAGGTGAAGCCCCAGTTCCCCTGCAGCCGTTTTCCTTGCCCTCACACTGTGGACTGTTTCACCTCCCGCCCTGCAGAGAAAACTATCTTCCTTTGCTTTTACTTTGCTGTAGGGCTGATAGCAGCTGTTTCCAGCTGTGCAGAACTTCTCTACAGCTCTATAAAAAGGGCAAAAACCTCCCACCTAAGAACACTCCTGCACCTGTCAGAATTTCCGCAACCTCACGAATGAGGAACCAGGGTTGAAGATGGGACCTGTGAGTGTGGCCAGCAGTGTGAGGCTGAAGGGAAGTCTCCTGAGAAACAGCACCAGCAGGAAGAGCTCCAAGCTGGGGGGCAAATGTGTGAGAAACAGGACTCTAATGGTGTGAGACGCTGTTCAGATTCTGTTTTACATCTTTTTTTTTTTTTACTGGCTTTCCTGATTCCTGTTGTATTTCACTTGAAATGATTTCACTGTTAATGACTGACAGAGTTTTACTGATGGGAAGCACAAGGAAATAGGCACAAGATGAGGACGAGCCAAGACAAAACTTATGATTAGACAGATGCATGTAAAACCTTGTTGACTTGATCATTCACATGAGCGAAGAAAAAGATGGAAATTCTGAGGACAAAAACTTGATGCAATTGTTCAACTCATCTTTCTTCTCAGCTGTGCCAAACCCTTGTTCTTCTCCAGAGAAAGAACATCTCACTCACACATGGTGTTTTGGATGATGAAGATGGTTGGACAATTCCTCACCATTAGCTGAAAAAACATTTCCTGATAGCTAGAATAATGATTTCAGGAAATCTGTTTGTTTTGTTTTGTTTTTTGTTTTTTTTACTGCTTCATAGCGTAGCATGGTACATAATGATTTGCCATGTAGGTTCTTCCATATTAAACAGTTTGTATTTGGATTTATTTATGTTTTTCCACAGAAAATTGGTTTAAAAGTCTTACTTAAGGCTGAAAAGTGAAAGTTTAGTAAAAGTCTGATTTTGGTTTTAATTATATGTTGATTGTATGGAAGCTGAGAATGGCCAAGTCTTAAAATGGTATCATTTTCTTCACATTACAAGATTCATACATACATACATACATACATACATACATATATATATATATATTTATTCATCAAGCCACATTGGAGGGTTTTCCAGCATGAACCGCCTTTTTAAGGTCATGCCACAGCATCTCAATTGGATTCAGGTCGGGACTTTGACTAGACCGCTCCAAAGTCTTCATTTTGTTTTTCTTAAGCCATTCAGAGGTGGACTTGTTGGTGTGTTTTGGATCATTGTCCTGCTGCAGAACCCAAGTTCGTTCAGCTTAAGGTCATGAACAGATGGCCGGACATTCTCCTTTAGGATTTTTTGGTAGACAGCAGAATTCATGGTTCCATTTACCACATCAAGTCTTCCAGGTCCTGAAGCAGCATAACAGCCCCAGAGCCAATGTCCGAAATTAACTTTTTGACTCACCGGCCAAGTTGGCCGGTAGATGAAGAAATCCACCGGCCAAGTATATTTTTTACCGGCCAAAATATAAAACTATTTCACATATATCTTCAGGCAGGTTAATTCTATAATAAGGTATTACGATAAACGCAAACTGATAAGAAGTTACAGCAAAATTAAAACAACAGGAACGAGAGAAAAATGTTTATATTTTATAAATTGGTCATTACTGAATTTATTGATTTAAACCTCCCATTCAGACTCTTCACTCTCTACTTAGTGCTTGAATAGATAATTCAAAGTGAAGCTGATGATAATAATAATAATAATGATAATAAAAATAATAATGTTATAATGAATCAAACTTGATAATAAAGTAGTAAGTTTGCATCCATCTGTTTCAGACTGTAGGCTGGTAAGTGCAACAGTGACTGTTATAGGTGTCTTAACAAACAGGGACAATCCAGTCTGGTGGATTGGAACATAAATTTGCTGCTTAGATCAGCTAAACAGACCATAATTTAAGCCTGAGTTATTTAAGGGTTTTATTTTTTATTTGTGGTTATCTTAATTATTATGGTTACTGAACTTCAGTAAAGTTAGCACATCAACGTCATGTATGGTGTTGTAACAACTCGCAGTCAGTTTCTGAGCGGATCCGAGTCTAACCCCCCCCCCCCCACACAGCTGTGTATCCACACAGCTGTGTATATATAGAGATAGATAGATAGATAGATAGATAGATAGATAGATAGGTATCTATATTCTATATATATATATATTCTGCATGCATTTTCAGAAAATACCATGGCTTTTAGTCAAATCTGGTCTAAATGCATAAACTGAGCTTTACACAACCAGGATAATTCAGTATGAGGTACAACATGGTATTGAAATGACATTGTGGTTAAATGGGCCCACTATTCATTAATGAGCAGAAGTTTTACACACCCACAAGTCATCATATTTCATCTTCAGTCAGAATTATCCATCTCAAATGTAATGTTTGCACTGTTAATATGCATTGCATCCAGAATTTGAATGGTTTGCATCACACTGTTTGTGCTTCTTTATGGAGTTGTAACTATACTGCACTACTGTATAGAGTCGAATGAAGAGGGAGACACTTATTCACTTCACTTTATTTTTCCTTTTTAGCATTCCACTAAATAAGCAGTTACATTGTTCATTGTGTTAAACTGCTTTTAACTGACATTTGTGTCATAAAAAACTACTTGCATCTTTTATGAGATCAACATCGTTGAATTTTCTTTTTAAACATTAAAACATTTCAAAGTAAGATGACACAGCTGTTTATTACTGGCAGCACTGTGTTTGTGTATTTCTTTTGAAAAGGGTATTATGAAACGGCTTAAATGAAAAACACACATACTTCCACCACAAGACAACTTTCATTTCTCACCGCTTCTGTTTGTGGGAGAGAATGTTGCAACAAGCTGTAATCTTTCCAGCTGCATATCAGGAACAAGCTCAGCAGCATTTATCACATTCACTCTTGCAGTCTTGAGCATGAAGTTCAGCCTGACACGATGCTGCTTTGTTCATCCTTTGTGTGGAATATTCTGTTTTCTTTGCCAATTTACAATAATTTCAACGTTGAAATGATTAAAATGGCTCATGATTTTCCAAATCTTATCCAGCCTCATTATTATTCAGCCACACAAGTTTTTTCAGTTCTCCGGTTCATGTTCCCACAATTAACTGTAAGGCCAAAAATGTCTGTTATGAAACAGCAGAGGAGTAGGAATCATTTCATGTCATATAACAACTGTGCCCAATCACTTGGATCAAAAATTCACATACGGACATTTTTCCACACCTTCAAATCCATAAAATTAGAGTAAATAATTCTGTGTTGATGATAAAGACCTCAGAGATGAACCGATGGAACCAGATCTGTTTAAACTACTGACATGCAGAACTTGGTCTTCTCTTTGCTACTGAGGTGTCACGCTGAGATCAAAAGAGAAATCTCAGATAAATTATGTAGAAGCATTCAGAAATGATCAGAAATTCCAGTGTAAGGAAGATTATCTCCATGTGGCACACATATCTAACGACATGATCTGAGACTGGCCACCCCAGCAAAGATATTTTAAGAGCAGACTTTTTAAGCATTCCTATACATCATCACAAAAAAGCTGCAGGTAACACTTGATGCTGTTTATGCAGAATGGCATAAGTCCTCCATCAGAACAGGGTTGAACAAATTTGACCTGCAAAGGAAGTGTGCCAGGAAAATCCTTTTCCTTTTAAACAAGACGAATAATCAGAGGAAATATGCAGTTTTCCAGTTAAGTGTTTTGCTACAGAGAAAAAAAAATGCATCTTTTCAAGAGAAGAACCTCATACCAGCTGCACAGCAAGAAGGTGGAAATGTCATTATTTAGGTTCTGCTGCTCGAGGGACTATCTATCTTCCTGTTATTCTTTCAAATATGATATCTGCATCGTATAATAGAGCACTTAAAGCCAGGGCAAGCAATTCAAATTTTCAGCAGGATCTTCATCACATGAACAAATCCACCAAGGAATAGCTCATTATGAGCAAACGGATTCATTGGAATCATCTTGAAGTACAAGTGAAATTTAAGGATTTGTGCCTGCAGGTTAAAAGGGTGATAAAAATATCAGATAGGTGATGATGATAATAATAAAATAATAAGTACACCGTTAAGATTTTCTGCCATTTATCCTCAACAACTAAAGGGTTGCAATGTACCTTTTGGCCACTAGGAGCACTAAACTTGTAACTTCTGTCACAAAATTAAACAGTCTATCGGTGTTTTGGAATTGCATTTGCAGACCACTTTGATCAGCTGATAGCACAGTCATCAAGCCACAAAGCAAAGCACTCCAGGTCACATGATCCAATGAGAGATGGATCCGCTCCTGGAAAGTTAAAGTGTGTTTTTTTTTTTTTTTCGGAGCACCAACATGCTAGCCTGGTACACCAGCCTGACTAACACCATGTATGCGAAGTCAGTCTGGATTCCCTCCATTGAAAAGTGATTTCCACTCCGGTAAAAATTTGACCGGACCAATCACAGCGCAGCAGTAGAATTATTAACAGAACATAAAACTCCTCCGACGTCCTCGCTGCTGTTTCTGCTCTGTTTTGGTGCTTAACTAACAGCTTCCGGGTTTTAGTCACATGACGTGCGACACAAACGCTTTCTCATATTAGTAGTTCAGCAATAAACAACGCTTACATGTAACAGAGTATTTATAATAATAAAACCAAACATTCTATGTTAATATACACAACAAAATTACATTAAATAGAGAGGGGAAAAACAACGTGAAAACGCTGGCTTCTGGCGTCGTCATAGCAACATAGAAACAGAGTGCCGAACTACGCCAGCTACTGTCACCTCTGATTGGTTCTCTCCGGTTCACTTTCCTCCTGTTAGTCCCGCCTCTCGTCTCGCATTGGAAATCAGTCTCCAGCGGAGGGAACCCAGACTGACTTGCCGTGTATCTCATACATGGCGTTGGTCAGACTGGTTTACCAGGCTACCAACATGCGTCAAGTGTTGTATATTGACCCGAGAAATCATCCATGATTACTCACATTAAGCTAATGCTTGGGTCAAAAGTTACACAATGTACAAACACGTAACCAGTCCTCTTCTGGGAACATTTATAGCGCTCCACCTATTACCTAACATTCTGGGAAAAAAACAGAATGTTAGGTAATTAAATAAATAAATGATTAAAATTGAATAAATTATTGAGAAAAAATTCACAATTTGATCATAAAATAAAACAGAAAAAGGACAAAAAAATAAAGTTGTGTTAAGTATGAAAACTTGTTCATGCATACTTTGTAGTTCATATTTTCCGACTGGATGCATTGTATGTACTGAAAAATATTCATCTAATGATTTTATTTTTTAAAAAATTACTGTAAATAGTTCCTTTGCTATTATGATCAAAAACATTGAATCTCAACTCTGAGGCTGTTCTGTAAATAGTTATCAAATAAACAACAAATAAAGAAACTTCTGATTAATTCGTATCAATGTCAGACTTAAAATTATGTGCTCAGTCAAACTCCACCCTCTTCTGCTTAAACCACATCCACTTCTGGTTTAAGCCCCGCCCACTCCGAGTACAGATACAGATAATTTAGATGGTTTAACAGATACAGATACAGATAATGGTGTACACGCTCATCCCTAGTAATAACCATTTAAAAATAAAGAGAAACAAACTCCATATGTAGCTTTGAACTTCAGACATTTGACCAGCTGGACCAGGAAAGGTGTGGACAGTATGAATGGACAGACTAGTTTTCCTAGACTAGGTTCCTGGACTATATTCCTAAACATTTTAAGGCAGCCAACAAATCTGTGGAGAAATGTTTGGTCCAGTAGGACAGACCAAATATACAGTATAATCAGCAATGTCATGACCATTAAAAAAGACAAATACAGTCCATTTGGTACTTTGAATTTCACACATGAATATTTGAACAGCCAGCACTGGAAAACACTGAAGCGTTAGTGGCACAGTAGCTGGATGTAGGTACAGTCTGCAACCACTAGAAAAAGCCAGAGACCGCCAAATCTGTCTAAATCCCTTTGGACAGTCATCATGAAATCAACGACATCAGTGTGTGTGTCTGGATGTAAATGATGAGATTTCAACCTTTTGAATGTTGGTTGTTTAAATAATACATCCAAATACACACACTGACAAGCTGATTCAGTCAGAGGTATCTCTCATAAGCATTTAAACTGTTAAGAAAATGTTTCTCGATGGTGCATTGTTTTCATTATTTAACTAGTTGGATCAGGAAAGGTGAGGACTGTATGGCAGACTAGTGTAGCCAAGCATTGTCAGTATTTCAATAATCACATGTTTGGGGGGAATAATCTTTTAGGGATATACAACACACATTTTAACCTCGTTTTTGGTGGTTACAATCTGCGCCCTCTGGAGGGACCTAGAGACCACCAGATATATTCCAAATTCCTCTAAGACTCATTAAATCTTGCATGATTGCACTTCTTTGAATAAAGGTTTATTTTGTGGATTGGACTATAAGGATATATTCTAAGTTAGATCCTCCCTGATTGTTAGGATTTCATATCATTGTGCAGAATAAATAATAATATTTGTACTTCAAATGTTTCTAGGTAAGGTTTGCGCTGCATGAAAAGCAGTTGTGTTCAGTCAGCATGTACCATAAAGTCTGTTGTTCTTTGGTTTTCATTTTATCTAGAAATGTGTGATAGTAATATAGCTTTACTTTTAAATGTGATCTCTGCACATATTACTAATGGTGTACTGTATGTGAAAAGACAGCCATGTGATTTTGTATCCATGTCATATTGGTGCATTTTGCTTGATACAGCTGGAAGCAGGGGGTGTAGTTATAGTCTGCCACCACTAGAAAGAGCCAGAGACCACCAAATCTGCCACCCAAAGTCAAACAAGTAACTTAGATAAATTCAATCATATTTCCTAAGTTGTTTCTCCAAAAATTTTGAAAATATTTGGGGATAACCATGGCATGTATTTTATAATAGGGATGATTTATACAGTCTCTAAATAATATTTAAGAAATCAAAAATCATTTTAGGAATTATTCATAATGTTAAATATTCATAAATAATAGAAATTTGACCTAAAAATCATAAAATATTCAGAGATGATCAGGATATTGTTGTCAGTGCTCCGATTTTTTCTAGTGTGTGTGAGATTAATATTTTCAGAATTCAAAATGTTAAGATTTTTATTGTGTTCAATGTGTACACACAAAATATTCCTAAAATATAATGCTTACCAGAGTCTTCACCATACTAAGTAGGATGCATAAGGATGATCTAAGGAATCACTGTAGCAAATTTGGTATTAATCAAGTAATCTGTTATGAAAATACATATGTTAATCTAATTTGCATCTTTTTGCAAAAAGATGGCATGTGACATCAAATTTTGAACATGGATGCAATAGCAGAAATGTTTGGCATCAATGAGAGAATGTGTTCATCAAATTTCAGCTCTCTAGGACAAATGACAGATTTTTAACGAACATCTGAAAATCATCGTTTTTTGACATTTATTGCTCCTAGGCCACGCCCACTTTCTCCAATCATAACCATCTTCTAGTATGTTGCTCACAATGACTTTGCGAACATACACAGCCCATGTTGTGCATATCTGATCAGCCATTTTGGCAGTATAAATTTTTCATGGTTATAGCGCACCCTAGTTTTCAAAGATTTCCAAATGCCGCATATTTGTAATGAATCAAGTTTCCTGCTTGAATTTCATGCTTTTTTGTTTTGTCGTTTTGGAGTTGCTGTCTTTTAAGTATTTAGTTAGTTGTGATACAATGTTGTATGCATTGCAATGTTTTGAGCAAAACTGTGCTTTTTACCCTGCTAATTGAACGTTCACACTCTGCTCTTACTGGTGCAATGTGCAATTAATGAATATTTGCCACCAGGCTGGTCTAATTTAGCCATGAAACCTCCCACACTAAAATGACAGGTGTTTAAGTTTCATTGTCTAACCCCTGTACTTCCCCAGGAGGTTACAACTTCCCCAGACCTGCAACTCTGTTCCAGAACATCCAGAACTCTGATCCTGTTTCCATCTTCAGATCCAGACTCCCACCTGTTGAACCTCAATCACAAATACTCTGTCATTATCTCACCTGTCCTACCTGGACTGTTGTCTTTGTAGGTTGTAGTGTATATTGTTTGTTGTTAATGTATTTTTAATGTTGTAATGTGTTCTTGTGGGCCTTGAAAGGCACTTGTACATAACATAATAATAATAATTATAATAATAATTATAATAATAATAATAATGATAATAATAATAATACAGTAAATAATAATAATAAATAATAATATTAATGATTACTATTATTATTATAATTATTTTTTACTGTATTATTATTATTATTACTCCTCTCGCTGCAAGTGATGACGTTGCTCCCTGTGACAGGTGCGAACGAGACTGGACATCGTTCCATCAGCGTAATGGAAAGACTCAACATTTCCTGACTTAAAACAGTTTTCACCACTGTTCATGCTCTTTTTCCTGTTCTTGAAAAAAAAAAATAAAGTAAAAAAGCGGTGACGTGCCGGAGTAAAATCACAACGGTAGCGTACTCAGGCAGCTGGTGACGCATGTCGCTTGCGACGAGAGCTGTCCACACAGAGGCTTCAAGTAAATCCTTAAATTATCGAAAATCTTTGTGGTATTTTATTTTTTCTTTACATGAAAAATTTTCATTTAAATTCATAACCAACATATCTGGAATCCAGGACAGAGAACTACTGGGACTAGAAGATAATCTTTTCTCCCCATTGACTTCCATTCATATTTTTTTGTTTCTTAGATCCCATGGTGCGGAAGTAGAGCAAGTGTATCTATCTGCGGCTTGCAACCCAGTGGGCGTATCCTACAGTGGGCGTGTCCTATAGTGGGCGTGTCCTATAGTGGGCGTGTCGCATTGTGGGTGGGTCTGGTTAGGTTTAGGGGAAGGGTCAGGGGTAGGGCTAGATTTTACCGTGCTCTCATTGGCCTGGTGGGCGTGTCGTCGAGTAACGTCACACTACGACACGCCCACTCTATGACACGCCCCTGTCTTGCGAGCCGCAGATAGACCCTTCTCAAGTAGAGGGGCGTGGGTCTATGTATATAATGTCTATGATGTCGCCCCCTAGCGAAAAACGTTTCCAGTCGGAAATGGGCGTGGCCTATGTCATCAGATGTGGAAGGATCGAGTAGTGGCCCTTACAAACCACGCCCACCGCTGTAGTGAGTGTCCCAGATTCCACATCCTCCGGTCCACACCGTTCCGTTCCGCTGCGCACGACGCAGCAAACACTTTGCTTTGTTATTCAATAAGCTGCAGTCCACATGCTCCGTGCAGCTCCGTTGACGTATGGCCTCTGCGTTGCACTGCGCCCAAATTGCAGAGCCAGTCCAATTTTCTGCTCTGTCAGTGCAAGATTTGCTATTCACTACATTGTACACATGCTGATCATTGTGAAAGGCCATTTGATTCATGCCGTCAGAACATGCCTTCGCATGCTCTCCCTGGGCTCCAAGACCTGGCGGAGCACAGCTGGACAAAGCTGGGTGCATGTAGTGGGCGTTGCACTTCCCAACGTGTTTGGTGCGCCATGCGCAGCAGAACAGGACGGTGCAGGCTGGAGGATGTGGAATCTGGGGGTAAACTCCTCCCCTAACCCTAACGACCACCCGCCCACATTAGTACAAACTGCACCCATTTTCACTGCAAACTATGCCCATTTTCATGACACACCTCTGGGTCTGTGGCTGCAGTTGCATACTTGGGAACAGGGATGTGCTCAGGATTTTTTAAGGGCAGTTGCTCAAACCTAAAAAAGGGGCAGACTTGATCCCATCAGAGAACGTGTCTTTAACTCAGTCAGTCATTAGTCATTTTCTGTACCGCTTATCCAGTTCAGGGTCGCGGGGGTTGCTGGAGCCTATC
This sequence comes from Atherinomorus stipes, assembly GCA_023101725.1. NCBI lineage: Eukaryota > Metazoa > Chordata > Actinopteri > Atheriniformes > Atherinidae > Atherinomorus > Atherinomorus stipes. The sequence goes on from JALJCO010014543.1 coordinate 13,679, forward strand.
CCAGCTATTATCAGGCGAGGTGTCTTTAACTGTAAACTTTAACTGTAAAATTTAAAACAATAAATCTCTGAACAATGAATCACACATTATTCTCGTGTTATTAAAGGAGTGATGACATAGCAGTTGAATACTAGTTTATGTTGTTGGCATTACTGTATATGTAAATACTCCAAAGAAAAAAACGGCATTTTTTACAGCGGAGTATTGTTTTGAAACGCCAGACCTCACTTCCTCAGTAATACAGTTGGGTCCGGTGATGATATGGAGCTTTACCCGGAGACCACGTTGTCTTCATTTTGATTGGCTACACCTTATTTGGTTATGACCTTATTTGGAGAATCTAGGTCAAGCTGCGGTCGGACTTTGCTAAAGGCTAACTGCGAGCAACATGGGCACTTCAGACAGTGTGCTACGTTTATCAGACAAGACAGCATTTGGAAAATAAATAAACTTACAGGTAATGACAAGGTTGTGGCCCCCTCCCTCAGTGTTGCTGCAGAAGTTAGCTTTTAAATCCATTTGTTTGAAAACCCAGACCTGACTGCACAGAAGTTACGACTAGCTCCATACAAGCAGCTGAATCAGACAGGGAGGGGAGGGGGGAGCGGATGGTGCATAGACCGTTAGGAGAGAGGGGCGCTGTTTACTTGATAGTGTGCTCTTATTGGAGCAATTAAATTACGTAGAATGATAGAACTACGTAGAATGATAGCCTGCTGTCTGATTCAACTGTTTCTGAGCAGAGAGACAAAGCTGACAGACCATAAACAGGAACTTTGATTCTCACTCTGGACATTCACATGGCCTCATCAGTGCACAACAGATCATATTATACCCCCAAAACCCCAGAAAAAGTGAAATTTGATGTCATGGCACCTTTAAAAGTTCTGGAAAAAGCACTTGCATGTTGTTCTGGTTTTACAGAATTTTTTTCAAAAGGTCTGTAAAATATACTTTTAGTGTCATTTTGCATATATTTAGCCATCTGGCCTTGGCTTTAATGTGGCTTGTCTTGCTCCTCTCCACCTGAGACTTGTTGCACCTCATCTTTAGTGTACATTTCCAATTAGAGGATTAAAATGGAAATAGTCCACAAATAAGGACATTAACTATCTAATCTACTGACATTTTTTCGTGTCTTTCACCTGCTGGTTTGCTGGTTTGCAACCAGCCCTGTAGTAATGAACTTTGTTGCCTCCCTCAGTGTCTGTCTTTGTCCTAAATCCTGGAGGACTCAGGAGAAGGAGAGACAACACTAGTTAAGTTGGGGGGGGGGGGGGGGGGCAGTGACGACACATGGAAAAAATGTGAAATTGTGGTAAATATTTGGATTGAAGAATAAAGAAGTGAAAACTGTTGTACAGTATATTTCCTCCCTTGAATATCTAAATAGGCTATACTCTATATTTGAATAATCAGCATGACGTGCATTTCTGACCATTTGATAAATTATTTAACAAATTTACTTTAACAAAAAATGTTTGTACCAAATGTTTGTAACAAAGTCTGTTTATACTGGGGAGAGTATATTCATATAATGAACATTATAAAAGAACTAAAATGGGTTAAAGTCATGAGATTTCGGCAATATCAATAACTTTCATTCACAATTGCATAATTGGTTCGTGCCAATATATATCAGATGTTCTCCGATTTGTGGTAAGTGCAAATTACCCATTTCAGATTGAAAGCGCAAGGTAGGCTATGGATACTGAGAAAGTAATAGAATTAATGTGGCAGTTGACGGTCCTGTCACTATGCCTCCGACTGATTATGTTACTACTACTTGTAGTACTTGTCCACATGTCCCTTTGGCTGAATGGTTAGCGCGCATGACTTTCACCTGATCGGGATCAAGTCCCGCCCGGGCCCTCTGTTACGTAGGCTACCTTGCCACATATTTCATAGGAATTATTGGCAGTAGGCTACACTATAAACTTTATCGCAAACTGCTTTTATTTATCTATAGGTTAATAGTGAGATCTAATTCTAAACATATTTGGAGCAATCTATGCCTAAAAATGAAAAATAACTTAGGCTAATGGTTTAACTGGTCTAAATCTAGACGATTAAACGTCTAGATTTAGACTAAATCTGTAGCCTACCTGTATAATGGTCATTCAAATCATTAAGGTCTGATATTGGGAAACTTACAGTTCATTTACAGTTATTTTTTGGATAACAATGGTTATTTAATGTGTTTAATGCAATCGTCTAGATTTGGTGAGACATTGATATGAGGTCTTGATTTAGACGTCTAGGCTAAAAACATACTTTACTATATTGATCGTTGGCCATTCAAATCATTCAAGTCCGATATTTTGACAGACGTGCAAGTTTTTTTGTTCAGTTGTCGTTAATTAATGTATTTAATCCAATGGTCTATATTTGGTCTAAAAAAAACATGCGGTCTTGATTTAGACGTCTAAATTGAGTATAAATCTAAACTACTCTACATTGTTGAGTGACTGTTAAAAATGTTTTTATCCTACATTTGGCCATAATTTATACAACTTACAATTGTTTTTTCATATCACATTTAACAATTAATGGATGAAATGCTATAGTCTAGATTCTGGGTGAAATTTAGACCGATTTTAGACAGGCTAATTTTGGTCTAAACTTTAGACGAGACGTCTTTTGTTGTGTACGGGAGGCCTCACACAAACGGATCAGGCTTCACAGCAGTTTTGTTTCCTTGCAGTAAGTTAGCATCTTAGTTTAAGTCACTGTTTGGTTGAAGAAAACTGAACATAATCTGTCTGTAATGTCAACAGCATTTGGGATAAATGGATTGTTCTCCCTCTGCAGATTATGGAAAACGCTGAAATTAACAACATCATCAAGATCCGTGGTTTACAGTACAAGAAGAACTACAGCGACCCAGAATCGCTCAAGAGTCTGCGTTACGGCAAGATCATGATCATGACAGATCAGGTGATTTATTTCAGTCAGACATGGCTTTTAGCACAGCCTGGATATATATGAGACAAATCTTACAATGTTTTGCAAGAGTAAATGAGGAGCTCTTAAAGTACAGGAGTTAGTATTATTTCTCATTTATTACTTGAACAAGGCTTCTTAATTTTAACCACCATTCCTTTCAGCATGTTTTTGTCTGGTGGAAAAGTTTCAGAACCAGCATGAAGCATGATGGTTATAGGAATAAACAGCTTATCTTAATCTCAACTGGTTACCGTGGCATCAGTTTGAAAAAAGATTCAGAAATGTTAAACTTATGTGCTGTATATTCTTTACCCATAAGTTTTTATTAGTCTTGATCTTTAATCTAATCAATTTTAACTGTGATAGGATCAAGATGGCTCCCACATTAAGGGTTTGCTGATCAACTTCATCCACCACAACTGGCCATCGCTGCTCCGCCATAACTTCCTGGAAGAGTTCATCACCCCCATCATCAAGGTACTTGGGTTCAGTAAAAGTCTTGGTCCTGCTTTAGATATCTTAACTTGGCTGCTTGCCAGTTTGGGCTGCGTGCCAGCAAACCACAGAATTATTTTATTTGATCACTTACTTGTATAGAAATATAAATAATGTGAAACATGTAATTTCTTGTCCCAGAAGAGGCCCGTGTTGAATTTTTCCAAGCAGACTTCCTAAATTTGTAATGATACCGCCATCTAGTGGTAAAACCTGATGATACTCAGCTGAATGAATGTTTTTTTTAAAAAAAAGCTGCATTAGACTTTGTAAAACAATGATTAGTATGATTTTTCTTGCTTAAAAGAAGCTCTCTTTATTTATATTTGGATTTTAAAGTCCTGTTTTTTTTTTGTAACTATCACTATGACAAAGACATCAACACACAATGTGACATTACATTCCCTTTTCTTCAGGCATCTCACAAGAAAACACAGCTGTCTTTCTACAGCATCCCTGAATTCAACGCATGGAAGGATGGCCAGCCCAACCACAAATCTTGGAAAGTCAAATACTACAAAGGTTTGTTCTAAACCCCTGTGTGGTAGTAAAACCAGACAAGTAAGCCACTCATCATCTCTAGTTTGTGTCTTGGATGAAGTTTCCAATACCTTTTAATGTTCTGATAACTTTTCTGTCTTTATCCATCCAGGTTTGGGAACCAGCACATCTCAGGAAGCCAAGGAGTACTTCTCTGATATGCAGAGACACCGAATCCCATTCAAGTACTCGGGACCTGAAGACGATGAAGCTATCACCCTTGTAAGATGTGTTTCACCTGTTTAGTAGAAATCTGACTTTTTGTCCAGGGTGTATACAGTCATTTTCGTGTTGTATTCAAATCTCATCCTTTTGCTTGCTTGTTTTTGTTTTGGTCAGGCCTTTAGCAAGAAGAAAGTGGAAGAGCGAAAAGAGTGGCTCACCAATTTTATGGTCAACAGACGCCAGCGCAGAGAGCACAACCTTGCTGAGGTAACATCCCAAACAATTAATTAGCTTAATGGGTTTTAGCGCTGTTTTCAATTAAGTTTTAATGCTTATTTTGCTGTTTGTTTACAGGACTACCTTTACGGCCAATCAACCAAGTCGCTTTCCTACAACGACTTTGTCAACAAGGAGCTTGTACTTTTCTCCAACTCTGACAATGAGAGGTCCATTCCCTGCTTGGTGGATGGTGTGTGTGGATTATGATCACCAAGAACTAACTTTAAATCTTTATTGAAATAGTTAGATAAACAGCTACATTAATGTGCTCATTCTGTTTGTCTTAGGCCTGAAACCAGGTCAGAGGAAGCAGGGATGTGCTCAGGATTTTTTAAGGGCAGTTACTCAAACCTAAAAAAGGGGCAGACTTGATCCTGTCAGAGAACGTGTCTTTAACTGTAAAATTTAAAACAATAAATCTCAGAACAATTAATCACACATTATTCTCATGTTATTAAAAGTTCTGGAAGAAGCACTTGCATGTTCTGGTTCTACAGAATTTTTTTCAAAAGGTCTGTAAAATATACTTTTAGTGTCATTTTGCATATATTTAGCCATCTGACCTTGGCTTCAATGTGGCTTGTCTTGCTCCTGGGGTGCTTGTTTCTGACTATCGTTGCTCCATTGTGAGAGCTTCTGCGGGGTAGATGCCCTCGTGAGCCTCACAGCGGATTGTTTATTTAAATATCCAGCGCGACCTGAACGTCTGCCATCACCCAGCAGGCCAGTTCAGTGCTCCTGATGGTCAGTCCGTCACAGCACGACGAGTGCGCTCCTGTCCAGCCTGTCTCCTGTCCAGCCTGTGACGTGCAAACAGCTGTAAACTTGAAGGCAGAGGGACCCTAACTCTCACAACTTTACTCTCTTCCCGAGTATTTATTTGGAATATATTATAGCGGTTATTCAAGTTAAATTTTGCACTTCTTTTTTAAAAACACTAGTTCAAATTATTTTCTTCAATCCGTTTTTTTCCCCGTGAGGGGCAATTTTAGCCAAGAAGGCCAAACGGGCAATTGCCCAGGCAACCTGACCCATGCCCTG